>JABJVO010000034.1:4524740-4585201 GCA_026770805.1 Boulengeromyrus knoepffleri
GAGGCCCTAGGGCTGAGGCCATCCTGTGACAGCATTCATCCTCCTCTTTACTGACTGCTGCTCAGCTGGTTGTAGACGTGCTCCAGGATCTGTGAGTAGGCCTGGTCCTTAGGAGCATGGCCGCTCAGGGAACCCTGTGAAGGGGAGATGCAGTTCAAAGAAACATTTTAGTCACTGCAGTCTCATGGGGGCCGGAAGGAGGATTTTATTATTGTTATGAATTTCATTGTTATGAGTACTATGAGCAGTGCTCTCCTGAGTAGTATTGTTATGAGTACTATGAGCAGTGCTCTCCTGAGTAGTATTGTTATGAGTACTATGAGCAGTGCTCTTCTGAGTAGTATTGTTATGAGTACTATAAGCAGTGCTCTTCTGAGTAGTATTGTTATGAGTACTATGAGCAGTGCTCTCCTGAGTAGTATTGTTATGATTACTATGAGCAGTGCTCTTCTGAGTAGTATTGTTATGAGTACTATGAGCAGTGCTCTCCTGAGTAGTATTGTTATGAGTATTAAAAACCATACCTTTATTTTGTCCAGCATTGTTATATCCGGGCTCCACATCTGACTGAACTGCACGAGATCAGGGGCTCCTCTGTAAAACTCCACCAGCAGCATCTGGTAGCAGAGTGACACTATCAGTAATCACTGTATTACAGTGTTAGCATCCATGCAGAACCGAGCCACGCAGCTCGGCGGTTCATCTGAAAATGGCACCACGGGGACAGAGGTGACACAGGCACATTAAGAGCAATAGAGTACCATCTCGTTTAAAACGTCGCTGGTCAGGAAGTTGTCTTGAACGTAGGTCACCTCGACCGCAACAGGTATGCCGTAGTCGTTGGGTCGTTGCTGGAGGAAGGAAGCAGACAGGAGGTATGACTGCGATTCTGCCGCTTCTGCATAAGTGCGTTGAGAAAGTGTAGGACTGATCTACTGCACCTCTGGTGGGGGCACCACCCAGAACGGCGTTATGGTGGATGCTACACCCTGGTTTCCATGGTAATAAGGGCCTGCAAATAAAGACGAGACGCGCTCAAATATTAAAATAGACACTCCAAAGGCTATAATCTCTCAAAATATCATTGGGGGACATTAGTAAAGGTTTTATTTTCCTGTAAATGCTACAGCAATGACATAACACATGAAGGAAAATGACATAACACATGAAGGAAAATGACATCACAGTGACACTGGGTCGGCCTCACGCCGCACGATCCAGTTACATTAGTTACTGGGCCCAGTGCCCGATTCCACACTGACCACAGATGACCCCAAGGCAGGGCTGGAAGCCGTTGTTGCTGCCCTGCAGGCGGAGCTGATGATCCATCTGGGAGTCGATGTCCTGCAGCGATGGCAGGGCCGGGCCACGCGGGTGGCTGTGGTACCAGCCCACCAGCGACAGCCCCCGCATAAACAGGTTCTGGCAGATCTGAAATGTCACGGGGGGGGGGGGGGTCACATGTAACTTACAGGCAAGTTATCATACAGAAGGCGGGAAACACAGTAAGGGAGTCTGACAGTGTCTGACAAATTCAGATCGCCAGTGCGATCCTCAGGAACATGCAGACGCTCCACATTTTTGTGGAAGAGAACAAAAGACGGACCGTCTGTGGGTCCCCGAGGACCGTATTAGGAAACACTGTTATAGGGCATACAGTAAGTCTTTGGAAGAGGAATTTAAGAAAAGCTGTCCCTAAATTAAAACTGCTTTACAGATAATCATCTAGGCTGTTAGTTGTTTAGTTGTTCGTGTTGTTTTTCTATGCAAATATGAGTCTCCTTGTCACCTACAGATTCATGATGTATCAATATTTATTTTGCATTAGATATATATTACATGTATTATCTAAAAATAATATTTCATGGCATTTTTATATTATGTATATTGCGATGTTTATCAGACACTTCTGTCCAAAGCGACATACTAGTGAAGAAAGTTTGGGTCTAAGGACCTTGTTCAAGGGCCCAACGGCCGACCACGTGGATTCACACCCACAACCTCGCATGCACAGACCCCCTAACCCCTCTGAGCTACACAGCCGCCCAGTAAGAATCCATGTGCTGCTATAGCCCTAATGGACGGCCTTGGGCTTTAATGAATGATTTATTATACTTTCCATCTGCCAGTTAGTGTGCAGGTTAGAAGTGCGTCTCCATACCTCTTCTTCAACGGCAGGTGCAGAATCTCGGTCTGCCAGCCGGGTGCGACATGGAAATGCTCTAAGGACTGTCAACACTAAGGGAGAAGATGCCTTATTAGAGCAGAAGCAGTGGGGAGCAAAGCAGAAACGGCCGGTACATTGAGTAAGAGGGCGTAGTAACTCCTCTACTTTTGAGATTAAATTACGAAACAAGTAAGTGTGAAATCACCACTTTTTGTAATTATTACTATTGTAATATTGTAAAATGTATTATCAGTAACACTTAAAGCAGTTATAATGCATTATAGATACCTTCATAATGCATTATAATGGTCAGTATAAGTCACTACAATGCATTATAAAGGTATTTATAGAGCATTCATAATGCATAATACACATGGCTATAATGTGCATTTTTATTAATATTTATAGCCATGCTTATAATGCTTTATGAATGCATTATGAAGGTACCTATAATGTGTTATGAGTACTTTAAGTAAATTGTTACTGTATTATCTTATTTTATCCTACCTCCTCAATTTTTTAGCCACCAGCTGCTACTAAATCAAACATTAACAAGGTTGCTAATAACCAAACGTGAGCATTTATGTCGGCATACAGCTTCCTCTTCAGGTTTGGGGGGGGTCAGCACTGGAAGACTCACGCTGTGTGTTGGTGTCCCAGCGCCCTCCGAGGTAGCCCACCACCTCACTAGTGGTCAGGTGACAGTGGAAGTCCTGGGGGGCAAAGTAAATTCCCACGTCACTCCGTTTCCTTTCAGCCCCAGGCTACCCATCTCTCCATGTAGGCTGCACCCCATCCACCCCCCACAGCGCTATGGCCGTCTCACCATCAGCAGCAGCACGTTGCTCGACACGGCAACGTTAAAGGGTTGGAACCGGTTGATGGCAGAGAAGGCAGAGAGTTCAACCAGAGTGTGAGGGTCCCTGAGAAAAAGATAAAACATGTGCAGTTACTACACAGATAGGTATGGGATCCACAAACTGAAAATATATTGGGACAAAGTTACTCGGTATAATCAAAGCCCCCCCACCCCCTGAATCATAAGTGAAAAATCCCTCTGCTGATGGCTGTAAATTAACAGCATAAAGGCCCAGCTGACTGACCTTGCAGAGTCCCGAGTTCCCAGTGTGCAGTATCTAACTGGCAGCCTCTCTCTGTCCCCTCTGCGCTGTAATAGACTGATCTCTGGAATAAAGCACGCAGGTCAGACACATCGATTCCTTCTTTCTCAGACCCACAATCAAAGAAACAACCCTTCTGTAGAGACACACTATGGGCGATTTAGAAATGCCTGTTCAGCTAACCGCGTGTTTTTGGACTGTGGGAAGATGCCTCCTCAACACAGGAACGTCAGCCTGGTTGGAGGGTCACCACGGCTCTCGCAGCTCGAAACTCAAGCCGCGCACGTAGCAGACAATGCTACTTAGCAACAATCAGTTGGGAATATGCAAAATCGAAATGTGAGCAAAAATCACGAGGAGATGAGACTATTCTGACTTTCTCGAACGCGCCGATTATTTAGCAGTAAACGTCTCTTTGCCAGGGAGGTTGCAGGGAACACAGCAGCTCCTCCTCACCCTGCTGGTCCAGCTTGCCCTTTCGGTTCTTCTCCTCCACCTGCTCCGATGTCTTGCCATCTTCCTCTTCCTCTTCACCCATCTCTTCATCGTCGCCTTCGCTCGCCAGACTCTGAAAGAAAAACGAAACAAGAAGTTAGACGATAACACAGAGCGATTGTCCCAACGGCGCCGTTCGGGTCCGGCTAATTCTCTGCTCCATTCCCCTATTTAACCTGCAGTGCTGCAGTTACATATTGCAGTGTCGTTGCAGGAGGATCCTCCGTTCTTTATCCTTCACCACCCCCGCTCCATCCTCCCCCATCCAGCCCGTGCTCCATCTCTCACCACCTCCCCACTGGGTTGGTACTTGTGCAGCCAGCTTGTCTTGTACTGCACCAGCTTCTGCCCTCGGTAGCGCACGGAAGCCCAGCCGCAGCCCGACTTCTTGGCGGGGTTGACCAGCCGTTTGCAGTGCGTGGCCCAGGCACTGGGCGAGTTGAAGATCTGTCCCGTTTCCACCCAGCGGATCTTTCCGTCGCAGAGCAGATCCCCCACAAACTTCTTTCCCTGAAGAAAATGAGACATGAACAGAAATTGACTCAAAATACGAGAAAGCAAAGCGGACGCTCTTCCTTTTATGCAGGGCATTTGAAATTCTGATGGTCGCCCAGTTGCCCCCAAAGTGGCACTGGTGATTCTCCAAAATCCAGGAGTCCGCTGTCTTTCAGCCTCACAGGTCAGACTACTGCACCCTGAAGGTTACCCTCACTGGAGAGTCACTCACACAGCTCAAACTCAAACCTATCACATATAAAAGGCGAAGCTCCTTTGTAACAGTCAGCTGGGACGGACTGCCTGGTCCCTGCATTCCTCTCCTGGCGCGCTCCCTTATACGGAGTCCGCAACAGCAACTTGCAAGCAACCTTACACTGCACCAGTGGCACACAACACCTGGCATTTTTGGCATTCCTCTTTAAAAATTACTGCACAAATACTGGCACAAAGTATGTTTACAAATTTCATACATTGGATGATTAAATAAGTAACTGGAATAAAGTTCTGCAATCTATAAAATCGGAAGTGTTTCCACAATTTTGGCCACTAGTGTAATTATCCCGAATTGAGAAGCTGTGTAATACTGAAGAGAGGGGTAAAATGTGAGGTGTTTAATACTGGTTTTTATAACAACAAATGCTAACTGAATTAATAAATCTTAGTTACTGTGTCGCATAGCATTTTATTAAAGAGAAGCGTTGCGACGGATGCGATTGGGATGAATGCACTAATTTAAGGGAAAATACACTTTTTAAAAAGCTCTAGGTATGGTGGAAGCATGAGGGAGGGAGGGGGGGGGGGGGTAAGCAACAAGCTTATGGTGTCTCCCAGGTGGACACAGGCATGGGGCCACAGGACAGACAGCGATGGAAACGTCAGCATGGAAGAGGAGGACCACAGCGTTACCAGGTAGTGTATGGACAGCACACCGTCCCCAGGGTCTACCAAGCCGTCTTTCAGCAGCACGCGCAGGGTGATACCTCGCCGCGTCAGCAGGGATCCACGGCCCGGGGCCACCCTCGAGTCCACCTCCTCTGCCCCACTCAGCTCTTCTTCTTCATCCTCACCTCCCTCCTCCACCACTGGTGGGGATGAAGGTGGCTCTGAACCTAGAACACACACCAAAACATCCAAACCCACATCACAGGAAAAAAATCATGATGGATTACATTAAAAATAAAATTTTATTTGTAACTAGCTTTCTATGTTGATGCACGTATTTTTGTATATAAAGCAAATAAAATACAACATATTTTCTTAATTCATTTTAATTTTGTATTAACTAGAAAACAACTCTGTTATAAGCAATTTCAATTTTCACGTGTTTCCCCACTATCAGCGATGGGTTGGCGCCCCATCCTGGGTTATTCCCTGCCTTGCGCCGGTAGCCTCCGAGATAGGCTCCGGACCCCCGCCCCTCGCGACCCTTAATAGGATAAGCGGTTTCAGAAAATGAATGGATGGATGGTGTATCCACTATTTACACATAGAAGTCCGCAGGAACTGAATTGTAAACATTCGTAAAATTTAGACGCAC
This sequence comes from Boulengeromyrus knoepffleri, assembly GCA_026770805.1. Taxonomy (NCBI): domain Eukaryota; kingdom Metazoa; phylum Chordata; class Actinopteri; order Osteoglossiformes; family Mormyridae; genus Boulengeromyrus; species Boulengeromyrus knoepffleri. Next base: position 4,530,559 of record JABJVO010000034.1, read on the forward strand.
TTTTGTGTTAGTGGCGCAATCTACCATTGTTAAATGTAACCCGTACAGCACCAACATTTCATAACCTAAGTGTGGGAGATCGACACTAAACACAAGGTGGGAGTCTACCTTAATTTAAGTACCGCATAAAATTCAAAAATTTCAAAATTGTTAAAATTATTATTTTGTGTATAGAAAACTCGACTGATTTGCTGACAGGCAATCTTCATTTTTTTCTGTCCGCAGCACGAGGCCTGCTAATGATTAATTTTACACTTATTAAAATTAAAACATTTTGTAATCCTCACCCATTTCGCCGTAAACCTCCGTGGTTCGGTGCGGTTCCGGTCCGGCAGGGCGGCTTTTCGGCGATCAGCTGCGAGCGCCGCACGGAGTTGGAGTTTCCAGCCCAGACAGTTAGCTTGCTAGCTATTATTCAAAAACATAAAATGAAGGCGTCTATCTGCAGTCTAGTTTCCTTGTTGTGTTGCTTTAATGTCAATTCCCCTCCCCTTTCTCCCTCACTCCCGTCCTTGTCACTCTGCACTTCACTGATAATAATTATTTTTTCCCACTGGAAACTTTCAATGTGATTTTATTAAATCCAAACAGCGAACTTACTCGCAGATCATAAGTATAAACACTGATTACTAAATTGCAGTGCTCCTTCACCATCTTTAGTTTATAATCTCTCCGGTTTCCGGCGGGCAGACAGTGGCGGTCGAGCGATCGGCGCTTCCCGAATTAGCCACTTAGCAGATTTAGCCTTTACAGCTGGCGCGGCTATCATAGCTTGGTGGCGCAGGGAAATAAATGCTTAAACGTCTAGCATTTCAGTTAGTGGCGTGAGAATGTACATTGCAATACTGTGGAATTTGCAACGTTATGGCCACAATGAACTAAGCGCACATGTCAGCGGAGATACATACCCCATCGGTCCGCATCTGTTTCGTCCTATCAGTATGTTCCCCTAAAGCTCAGACACCCCCTGCCTTACCCGCCCCCTTGTCTGTCCGTCGGATTCCTCTTACTCCCATCTCCATCTGGCGACTGCACGCAGCATTGTGCTCCAGTTGCGACCCATTATAGTCGGGGGAGGGCGACAGATTGCCATCTCTGCCATTTCCGTCTTATCTCGCGAAGCGGCGCCGGTTCTCCGCGTCTCTCCGCGGCTCACCCAAACCATGTGCCGCCCACCATCTATTCGCTAATCACGGTGGTCCATTCCTCGAGTACATGCACCGCAATTAACAGGTGTGAAATAAATGTGTGCTGACATACAACCCCGTACTTCTGATCACAAAGTAATGATCTTTATATCTTAATATTTGCTGTAGTTATTTATATTTCTGTGCTATTGCATAAAGAAATGCACCCCATGGGGATCAATTAAATTCTATCTAATCTAATTTTATAATCTAGTCTTATAATACCCTATACTTTTTCCCGTGAACAACAGAAGAAATTGGTTAGTATGGTAAGCAGTGTATAATTAGTTTACAGTCAGTATGCATTTGTATAATTTGCTTAATTACACTTTTAAGCAAATTACACACATTTAAAATATTTGTTCAGTCGTGCTGTAGATCGCTTTCGGAGGTCGATGTATTTTGTGAAAGGTGTATCCCGGCCAGGGGGGGTCATTTGTAGGCGTGATTTTCCGAAACGCCTGCTGGGACTGACGGGCTGTCAGTAAATACACTGACTTGTTTGTGGCTCATGGTTTCGGCGGCTATATTTGACATCTGGATCAGAGCAGAGTAATGTGAAGCTATAATCGTCTAAATGCGATTGTTTGGGATAGTTTAGTGGCATAAGTAAGGATTGGCTTGATTTGTTAGTTCAGGCGTACTTTCCGAATAGTTCATGCGTTTTCTTTGGGGAGTGTAATCTATCTCTTAGAGGATTTATTGTCAAAACGCAATGAAGAATTATTTTTTTTCCGCCTTCTTCCGATAATCAAGGAACGTGGGACGTGTTTTCGGGAGCACTTTGCCTTATCTTAACCTGGGATTCCGATGGCAAATCCACAATCCAAACAGCAACAAAGGCAACAGATACCGCATTGCTACTACGAAGGTTATCTTGAAAAGAGGTCAGCTAAGGAAAAGGTATATGTTTTAGTCATTTCTTTTATATAGTATTTTAAATATATTTTATATATCATGATTTTATATCGAGTCTTGTAAATTGTACTGCACTGATACCTTTATTTAACTAATGCCTTTTAAATTTGTGATTCTAAAAGTGTGTGTTGGTCACTAACAATCAAAACTGATCTAATTCCAATGAGGACAAATGAACCAATCAAGTTCCTATTATTTCTTTCTTACATTTAACATACTTACATTTAGCATTAAAAAATATCCATTATCTACTTATAACTTAAATGGGTCGCTGGACTGACAGCTACATCGTGTAAACAACTTATTTACAATTGTCATAATCTGTAAAAATAATAATAATAATAATAATAATAATAATAAAAAACATATTTATTGTGTTTAGTCAAACGTAAACTCCATCAATCATTTTTCGTCATCCTCGGGGATTCCCATACACACGTTGTAATGAATTTCCTGGTCACCTAAACTCTATAACACGCTAATGCTGGCCTAGATTAATAACCACATCTGCATTTAGGCAAAGCACATGGATACAACGTCATAGGGGGTTAACCAAGCAGACCACCCCCCGTAACCACCCCTCTTTTTATTTTTCTATATTTTTAATATTGCGCTCACTGTGACGTTTTCCTTACGTTACATATATTTCTGAATTCCGGGAGCCCCCAGTCAGTTCCGTTGCTTTCTAACGTCACGTCGTGTGCTGGGTGAGTGATTGTGTCGCTTGTTAGTTTTAACGTCAGCTAGCTGCCATCGAAATGGACAAACTTCAGCAATTTAGCGCAGAAAGAAAACGTTAAAAAGGGGCGGGGCGGGGCGGGGGCCCTTCTAGGGTGCGTAATTTTGTATTACCCTCCATTATTAAAGTTTTGGATACATTACCAAAAACTGCTCAGCATATCGCAATGGACGGTAACACAAAATCATAAAGCATTGTAGTTCTGAAGGTAGAACATTGAACTTGGTAGTAGTGGCTGTAGGTCGCTGGAACCCTAACTGGATCAAGTGTGAGGGTGCTGGTGGCAAAGATAGAGAAATCAGAGTTCAGGAATTCGACTGCCAGGACATCACGTGCGTTCTCTAAATCTTTCTGATAGGTAAGGGAGCTTCATAAAGATGGTTACATTCCACACAGGTTAGCTGTTGACATTCTAGGAACGACTGAAATGAACTTTGGTTGCTGTTTGTGTTATCACTGGATGAAACCAGTTAGGCAGTAATAATGATTTCGCCAAGAAATCACATGCAACTTAATCTGTCACATGATGGGGAAATATTCTTGTGGAAGAAGCTACAAGATGTTTCAGAAATTTATTTTGTTCCCTGAGGTAGTATGTTTTACAAACATACAGTAAGTGTCAGTTACTGTTATAGTGAAACTTAAATTCTGAATTGCTATTTTGTCAGGCATGTAGGATAAGACCACAGGAAAAAATAAATATGTTGCATAAATAAATCGCTAAAGCATTTGCACTTGTCATACACTACTGTACAACCCTTACAGTAGTGTATGACAAGTGCAAATGCTTTAGCAATTTATTGCATATCTTTTTGACAGTGAAATATATTTAAGCTGAACTAGGTAAAGGTAGTTTCGAAGGACAGGTCTTGTGCTTTTCAAACTGCATATATGCATCTTGTAAATGATCGTCTGTGTTACTGTAATGTCCCAGATCCTGCCCTGTCACGTGGCATTTGTCCCTGTCTGGTGCCCTGTTCGGTTAATGAATAACGGCAGTAAATTTCTCAGAGACGATAAGGATACTGTGCCAGGGTGGAATGCCCCTCCCCTCCCAGAAAGTGATCTCGCAAAACTGCCTATTGTCACTTTCCGATGGACTTGGGCGAACCTTCGCAAAGAATAGATTTTACTTCCATCTTTTTTCAATTTAAATGTGAGTTAGCAGGCAGTATTTACATGTTATTTTTCAGGTTACTAAAAGAAAAAACAACATAATGAATCCAATCCAACTGACATACTTGCAACATTATTCAACTTAAACTGAATATCATACTAATGGAAAAAACTTGAGGAATTAAGTATGAATGTATTTCTTACACCATATTATTCATGAGAAATATGTTTAGTTCACTCCATGACGTTTGCAGGGGTCTTCCAAAGCTTCTGGGCTGTCTGACATAGACGGAGCAAAATATTAGTCCAGTTGTGCAACAGACTCAACTAACCAGTTTTTCTTGGTGATCTGTTTCCCCCTGTGCGTGTTTCCGGTCCTGCTTACACATTCTTGGTGTTGCAAAGACTAATGCTGATTCATTTTTTGTTCCTCGGCAAAACTCTGCTCCCGTGCATCACTTTTTAAATCCTCTGTTCATGTCACAAATAGTTTATCTTTAATTTCTTGTCCAGGTGTCCCAGCGCCTCTGGGCATCCCTGTGTGGGAACACCCTGTTTTTCTACAACACCATCAAGGACGCGGAGGTGAGTGTAAAGTGCAGTGAGGAATGGCGGCTGGACCACGGACGGCATGATGTCAACGGCGTGATGATGGTGGCTGTGTCTTGTCCCCTCATGCAGTATGTGGACAGGATCGACCTTGACGGATTTATCTCCCTGCTGGATGACAACAGCCGGGACCGAAACCTAGAAGCAGCTCGATTCCAACTGCGCACTAAGGAGGGGGAGTTCAAAATCACCGTGAGTCTGCCCCACCCACCGGCAAACAGATAGTGCCATGTGACTTCCAGCTCAGCCGGGCCCAAAATCGGTGATACCAACCAGCAACAGATCCACCAGCCTCTCCCTTCCGAACTGTTCTGGTTTATGTACTTCCAAAGGTCATGCACGTCAATGCAAACGTGGTTCGGAAGAGGAGAGGAGATTTTCAAAGATGTAGGAGTACTGTAATTGCTGAGTTGGAGTTTTATAATGCGGTTCTCTGTCATTTATAACGTGATAATGGTGGTAGGAGTCTTTGAGGAAACTGATCAAAGTAAATCGGGAAGAAGAAGTCTCAGAAGTACGGTTATAGCGGTTTCTACATCTGGGAGGTAGTTTGCCAGAGTTGGGTAATTTTCAGGTTCATTTCTGGTTTTAGCGCTGGTTTTATGTTTATATCTAAGTGAGATGTACGGTTTATGTATTTTTATCTCAGTTTTGACCTGTTTATAGACCAAGAGAAATTGAGAAATGGTGTCACCTTGCATTGATAGTTTTTGAGTTACATCTTTGTGTACTGCAGTATACCAGCAGTAGTCTAATGTTACATGCTGTGGATTGTACAATGCATACTATTTTTTAAATTACTTATTTACAATATAAACCTGATCTTATATTTTTTTCATTGTAAGAAAAAACAAGGAACTCTTCAAATACTGGTCTTTTTGGGCAAATACATAGCACAGTGTTTTTAAACTGAAAAATTATAAGGCCCAACATTTGTTACTTAAACCTGTGTTAAGACATAATCATTACCATAGTAGGGTGACCAGATAATCCATGTTAGAGAAGACATGTTGAGCTACGACAGGATTTCACTTTAAGAGCTGAGTTCTTGCTGTGTGCTGATTGGTCAGTCTCCTATAATCATGCCTGTGTCACTAATGTTACTGTGAAACAGCCAAATGAATCATCTAATCAAGGAAACAAACCAGTCAAAGCACAAGACGAACTGAACTATTTAGCCAAGCAAAGAAGCCTTTAATTTTTAAAGTAGTTTGTAAAACCTGAAGTAGCCCATAGTGTCTCTTCCCCCCCCCCACTCCCCGATATGGATTATCAGGTCACCCTACCTATAGCTGCACATTTTCCTTGTGCTGGTCCCACATGCTCCTTCCGTCTCTAGGTTCCCACACTAGAAAATCGTGAACTCTGGAAGGGTTTCATCCATGCTGTTGCAGAGGTCAGTAATGCAATCGGACATCGCCATGGAAACAGGTTGCAGTCTTTATGTTTAACTCATACATTGCGGTGTTGTTCCAGTGAATGATTAGCACATCCTACCAGCAGCAGTAACTGAATCATATGTACAATAAGGAAGTCTCTAAATGGCCATAACGATTAACTTCCCCTCGTTCTGTCTCAGCTCTCTGTTCCCAGCACCCTGAATCTGCTTCCAGGTCAAGTGCACATGTTGCAGGAGGTGGTCGAAAAAGAACGGGAGAGACAGCTTTCAGCTGCTGTCCAAGAGAATCTCTACCTTTCTCTAGTGGCAGACATGCCACCGTGAGTGTCGTACATTTCTTCCCACCACTGTCTGGACAATTAAGGAGAGTGTCCAACGAGCTCTTCCATGTCCGGTCATGTGACTGGTTGTCTATGGGGGGGGGGATGTTTGGGTAATGCAGGTGTTTTCATGAAGTCTCTCGGAGGGAGGCCATGAGTCTTCTGGAAAAGTATGCGGATTGTGGGAACATGCTGCTGAGACCAAGCAAGGACGGCACCATGGCTGTCACCACCCGCCAGGACCTGAATGGGTAAGGAGAACCTTTCTGGAATGTTCTTTATGGCGGCCTGTTTGCCCCCTCCTCCCTCCGTGGCTCTGTGTCTTGAGACAGTGAACACAATCAGAATTTACCGCATTAGCAACAGTCTTTATTATGATTATCTCCCATCAGGTCAGTGTTCCACCATTACCGTGTCATTCGGAGGCCGGAAGGAGGATTTGTGATTAATCTGGAGACCCCAGTGAGTATAGCGGCATGCTGCTCTCTCTCTCTCTCTCTCACGGACTCACACCATGTATTTATTGCAGAATTGCATTTACTGTTGTTATATTAATTTCTACCTAAGTGGTATAAGTGACACAATATTCAAAAGGTAAAACGAAGTTTGGCTGGAATGGTGTCACTCAGGGAGCTGCACTGAGTGATTTCTGAGAAGAAAGTGATATTTCTACCAGTCGCAGGCTACTTTCCTACATTCCGTAGTTGTCCGAAGGGCAACAGAGTGGAAATCGGCAAAGGCAATGCTACCGGGCTGGAGTATAGAAGGGGTCCTGAAAGGCGTGGCAATTTACTGTCAGAAGGAGGCGCTCCAATAAGAAGGGCTTTTACTTCCAATATCAGCCACATAAATGACACCGTTCAGATATGACCACTGGGAAGAAAGATATTGCTACTATAGTTTTAAGCTGTATACTATGAAAGAGAAAACTGAGTAGCCTCAGAATAGGTCATTTCATTTCAAATATTTGGCCACCGACCAGCTATTGACTTCCTCAAGTTATTTAGTTGACCTCACTGTAAAAAATGTATTACACCCAAACATCTGTTGTTTTTTGTTTACATACACTTGGCGAAGGCCTTAAAGCAGGATATCCCAGTCCGGACCAAAAACGTGGACCTTCTGTGGGTCTCCAGGGACTGTGTTGGGAAACACTGAATTAAAGAATAGAGGCCTAGCCCCTCCCCTTCACCACGTAATCATCACATGACCCTCCAGGATGCTTCCTCACTGTCTGCTCACTGCAGCACTTTCATAACTTACTTCCTTTGAAATAACTTTCCTTTAGGTTCTACTGGGCCAGGTACTAGGATTTAGACCTAGCCGACATTAGAAATGTCCTGCATTTTAACCGTATGCTGCGACTAGGGGTTCAAAGTGCCACTTAACCAAAAATAAATATTTGACCTCCCCCGCATCCTACACATCTGACCCTCCTGTTTCCTTGTGTGCCTTAGATTCCCTGTGCCAGCCTCTATGAAGTAATCAAATGCCTCGAGGAGAAAACCTCTGGAGTCCTACAGCCCTTCATCCTCGATAATATATATAATGACAACATCAGTGAGCAGCTCGTCTTGAAGCACGCATGTTTATTTGTAGTGGTGGGCAAACCCTGCAGAAAGACTCCTTTGCCTGTGTAAACATCCCACTATGTGATGTTGCAAACACATATACAAGCCTGTCCAATTTGTCCGTGTGGGTGTTTAATATTTACTGTTGTCCGATGCTGATACTTAAGTTTTAATCTAAAGTGCGGGGCTACCATTAATTAGTGGCTGCTTGCAAACCGATCTTGTTGATTCCTTGCCTCCCCCCCCCCCTAGCTTTAGTTCAGCAGAATGATGAGAATGGAGAGAAGAAACTGGAGTTCATCACTGGAAGCCCCAGTCTGAAAGCCCCTCCCTCAGGTAGCTCTTCCCAGTCAGTCCGTTACCTCCTGAAACAGGACCGTCTGTTTCCAGCTATCATCAGCATGGATTAAGAATGAAACATGGCTGAACCGTAAAAGTACGAATGAGTACTTTAGTTTATGACGCAAACGTGTGTGGCTGGTGCTTAGAAGGGGGAGAAGCCTACATGCGTGTTTGGGTTTATTTATTTAGGAGATGTTTTAATGAGTGTTGAGTGAGGTGTCCTGTGTGTGTCTTATGTATCCTGCAGGCAACCAAAAACAAACAGTAAGCCCGGATGCAAAGTCCTTCAGCATGTGCTGCAATGATGGTGAATATCCTCTCCCTAACCCCCTCTTCTCAGCTCCCTTCATTCTGTATGGTTGACCCACCTTTACCCAACCTTACGTTTGGACACAGACTTTTATCCACCCCAGTCGGCAGCGCGGCATGACGTGGCCCTCGTAACTGACACCAGTGAGCGCTGATATTAGTGTGTTTTGTGACGCAGGCAGCAACAAGATGCAGGAATCCCGCCATCCAGCTTGTGCCTCAGTGGGCCCATCTAAGACAGGTTGGTTCCAGTCAGCCTGCACACCTCATCTCAGGAGATTAGAGGTCTGTCCCATTGGTGGGACAGGTGTGGGGTTGATGCTCAGGGGTCTTTGCTAAAAAAGGGGGCTCAACTAACCTTATTTAATAAAATTTGAATGCATCCCTACCAGTTGACAGCATGTATCGTTCCTGTGACCCCAGTGACGACACCCCTGGCCGACAGCTAGTGTCCTCGGCAACCCCCTATCCGCACTCAGTAATAACCACAATGTAGAAAACAGCCCAGGGCCCTCTGACCGTGTTAATGAGCCTCTGCAAAGTAGGGTTGACCAAACCCAAACTGTGAATGTAAAACGCCAGTAACGCACCTTAAAAACAGCATGGAAATGCAGCAAGTTAAACCATCACTCTCCAGAGGTGGATAGTTCAGGTCCAGAAAGTAAAAATTCACACCAAGATTTTGTTTCACCCAACCAGCTGAGTACTCTGTGACTGTGACTCTTTATGCTTTATGCTTTACTCGTCAGTTGAAACAAAATCTTGGTCTGAATTTTTACTTTCTAGACCTGAACTATCCACCTCTGGCACTCTCCCAAACACATGCATATAACTCTCCATTTGGGACCATGTCACAGATTCCCTTATCCTACTGAATCCACCGACCTGATGTTCAGGCTCAAGGTAATTAATCCACTCAGGTTCAGGAGTGATACCATATATCACTGAATGAACAGGGGCTCGATGTCCTGACCAGCACAGTGCCTCAAAGCGTCCTTTTGTCTGATCAAACTTCGGCTGACACTGAGCACTGATCTTACTGTGTTTCTGATGCAGTGAATGCCAAGGAATCGAAATCCATCCACATGGGTTCTGCCACACGCGCCCCAATGCCCCTTCCAAAGTTTGGTAGGTACCAGCCACCATGTCCTGATTTGAGGAAATGAGACGTCTGTGCCTCGGGTAGGACTGCTGACCAAATCGTGAGCAACAGCTCTGGGGAAATACCTGCTCCAGAGCTGTTCCAACCAAGTGACATGTGGTCATTTATCTTTTAGCAGGTGACTGTAGACAGAGATCCTTGTAGATGCTCATGATGAGGGATCTGTTCAGCTGACGTAACTTACCACAGGGCTTTCTCATCAGCAGCAGAACAACTGGTGAACTCACTGGTTATACAAACCACTGTGCACACTGGTGTACTAACTGGATATACAAACCGCTGTGCCCACTGGTGTACTGATTGGTGTACCTACTAGTGTATTTAGCGATGTACTCACTGGATATGCAGCTTCTGTGCCCACTGGTGTACCATCTGCCTTACAAACTGGTGTACTGATGATGCATTGATTAGAGTAATAACTGGCATACCAAATAGTGTATGTACGGGTGTACTGACTAGTGTACCGAATGGTGTACCTACTGGTGTACCCACTGGTGTACTAACTGGTGTACCCACTGGTGTACTAACTGGTGTACCCACTGATGTACCCACTGGTGTACTAACTGGTGTACCCACTGATGTACCCACTGATGTACCCATTGGTGTATCAGATCATCATGTGGTAGGTTAGGGTTCCCTCAGCAGACACTGGGGCAGGTGGGCTCTGTTTATCCACTGTATAGACAGTCTGTATAGGGTGCATAGACAGTCTGTGCTATATATTTTGAGAATATTTCTCGTCATTTACATGATGTGTTCTTTTCTTTTTAGTGACATTGGTCGAATCAACTTTTAGATATCAGTTATATTCAGGGTTGGAATGACACTGAGCACTGATCTTACTGTGTTTGTGATGCAGTAAATGTCAAGGCATCGAAATCCAACAGCATGAGCTCTGGCACACGTGCCCCAATCCCCCTTCCAAGGTTTGGTAGGTACCAGCTACCCTGCCCTGATTTCAGGAAATGAGACGTCTGTGCCTCGGGTAGGACTGCTGATCAAATCGTGATCAACAGCTCTGGGGAAATACCTGCTCCAGAGCTGTTCCAACCAAGTGACATGTGGTCATTTATCTTTTAGCAGGTGACAGTAGACAGAGATCCTTGTAGATGCTCATGATGATCTGTTCAGCTGACGTAACTTACCACAGGGCTTTCTCATCAGCAGCAGAGCAACTGGTGTACTCACTGGTTATACAAACCACTGTGCACACTAATGTACTCACTGGATATGTAAACCGCTGTGCCCACTGGTGCACTCACTAGTTATACAAACCACTGTGCACACAGGTGTAATCACTGGATATGCAAACCGCTGTGCCCACTGGTGTACTCACTGGACATACAAACCGCTGTGCCCACTGGTGTAATCACTGGATATGCAAACCACTGTGACCACCGGTGTACTCACTGGACATACAAACCGCTGTGCCCACTGGCGTACCAACTGGTGTACTAACTGGTGTACCCACTGGGAATACAGCCACTCTGAAAACTGGTGTACCAGCTGGTCTACTAACTGGTGTACTGATTTGTGTATTGATTGGTGTAATAAATGGTATAATGAGTGGTCTACCAACTCATGTACTAATTGGTGTACCCACTAATGTACTGACTGGTGTACCCTACTGGTGTAGCAACTGCTGTACCTACTGCTGTACCCACTGGTGTACAGACTGGTATACTCACACGTGTACGTACTGGTCTACCAATTGTTGAACTACCTGGTGTACTAACTGGTGTACCCGCTGATGTACCCACTGGTGTACTAATTGGTGTACGCGCTGGTGTACCCATTGGTGTACTAATTGGTGTACCCACTGATGTACCCATTGGTGTACTAACTGGTGTACCCGCTGATGTACCCACTGGTGTACTAATTGGTGTACCCATTGGTGTACTAATTGGTGTACCCATTGGTGTACTAACTGGTGTACCCGCTGATGTACCCACTGGTGTACTAATTGGTGTACGCGCTGGTGTACCCATTGGTGTACTAATTGGTGTACGCGCTGATGTACCCATTGGTGTACTAATTGGTGTACCCGCTGATGTACCCATTGGTGTACTAACTGGTGTACCTGCTGATGTACCCACTGGTGTACTAATTAGTGTATGCGCTGGTGTACCCATTGGTGTACTAATTGGTGTACGCGCTGATGTACTCATTGGTGTACTAATTGGTGTACGCGCTGATGTACCCATTGGTGTACTAACTGGTGTACCCGCTGATGTACCCACTGGTGTACTAATTGGTGTTACCACTGATGTACCCATTGATGTACTAACTGGTGTACCCGCTGATGTACCCATTGGTGTACTAATTGGTGTACGCGCTGGTGTACCAATTGGTGTACTAACTGGTGTACCCATTGGTGTATCAGATCATCATGTGGTAGGTTAGGGTTCCCTCAGCAGACACTGGGGCAGGTGGGCTCTGTTTATCCACTGTATAGACAGTCTGTATAGGGTGCATAGACAGTCTGTGCTATATATTTTGAGAATAATTTTTTGTCATTTACATGATGTGTTCTCTTCTTTTTAGTGACATTGACTGAATCAACGGTTAGATATCAGTTATATTCAAGGTCGGAATGACCAGTTTTTCTTGACTTTTCAGTGAAGAAATATGTGTCACCAGTTCAGGACTCGCTTCCCAGTAATTCCAGCAATGAGGAACAGTCCAGTGGTGAGTCAGCCTCACCTGTTCCCTGTGATGCAGTGATTCAAGGATGTAGCATATCCTCTCTCCCACTACATGGGTTTTCCTTTACAGTGTTTTTTGTCCCTTGTTCACCTTCAACCTGCTTTATTTCCTGATCTTTAGGAACTGACCAGCACCATGTGCCTGTACCCTCAATGTCCGCGAAAACTAGCAACAAGCAAGCCATTCCTAAACCATCTTTTGCCATGGCCTCTTCACTTGGAAACTTGCCCCTCGGTGAGTAACAGCTGAATATAAGAAGCGTGCATTGATTTTACTGACTGTTCAGTGAATTTAGTTGCTGCTACAAAAATCAGGGATGGTATTTCCTATCCAGTTGATGACCTTGATATATCAGCTGAGTGCTGGGATCCAATTTCTCATTTGGTGATGAATCTTAAGGAGGTGACTTTAGACACTCATCTAAACCCACCTCTAGCAAACACCTTTACAAAGTGAACGTTAAAGCTTAAAGATACGGTACATTCTGAGGTTGATAGTTTTGGTAGGAACTTTTCTTACAATCTAATCAAACGGTTCTGGTTTCAGGAAAGTTATCAACAGATGAAGAGTAAACTGCATGAGGACTGAAATATTTTTAAATCTCTGTTCTTTCGAATAGCTTTTTCAGAGGAGCTCAAAAAGAAAGTGGATGAAAGACGGGGGAACAAGTAGTGATCTTCCCAGTTCTTTGAAGCCAGCGTTTCTGCAAGGAATCCCCAGGTCTTCCTGGAGATCCCACGGAAATGGCTGAAGGACTACACAGCGTGCGCTGACATTGCGTGCCTTTTGATTTGCTGGGCACATGCGCGCTGTGCACCAATGCAGACACTCTGACGAGTGAGGATCCATAACTCTCGGCCTCGCGAGGCGCAGAAGCGATCCGACGGAGCGGAGAGTGCCCACTTTGCTAAGCTCTCCAGTTCAGCGCTGAGGAGCGGCGAAGATTGACGAGGGAAATTGATTCTTGTTGGAAGCAGATCGACTGGGTGCCGTAAGTGGTGGTAAATCACAGTGTAAGTGTCACATCAGTGCCACAATCATTTGTTAACTGAAATATTGTACATATCTTTGTATACGGCCACCTGCCGTTTATTGAATGACTCAATCCCCATTTCTCCGGTTTCTTGCTTGTTCTCAGCAGACACGCACAGAATTGAGAATGTAAATATCTTGTACTGATTGCACATTTTTTTTTGCTGTTCATTATATTGAGAACAAATTTGTTTTATTTATTATCCATAATCCTGAGGATATGTAAGACACATAAATTAAACATCAATTAAATAGTAAGTTTTTATGTAACTCCACTGATCCCCTTAGAATTATCACTTTGTAATAGTACCTTAAATCCAGAATGATGGACCTGAAATGTCTAGCAGCAAATGTTTTCTTTTTGTGGGTCATATATTCATGTTCCCTTAAGTGCATTTCCTTGTACTTATTTCATTCATAGTTTTTATAATAATAATAATAATAATAATAATAATATAATGATAGTAATAATAGTTATCATCTAATATTTATAACCAATAATACTAAAGAGCCATGCATATTTTCACTGAAAGTAGTGTTATGTACAGCAGGTACTGTTACAATAAGTCAAAGACGATCTTCAAAGTTTTTCATTTATTGTGAGACCTAACTGGTCTTTGATAAAACCCTCGTGTCTCTGATAAAGACGTATGTAATAAGAAACGTTGCAGGAATGTGACGGACACAGTCTTCTGATCTGCGGTGAGGTGAGGTGGTTAATTTGGATCGACACACAGTACAGCAACGTACACTGTCTCAGTCTGGCTTTATTTGCCCAACTAGACAAACAGTACAAGATTAAAGCATTTACAACATTTTATCATCAGGAAGTCAAGTTTATATCATAGTTTGGAAGCTTTAATGCATTGTGGAGTATACTAAAAAAAACAATCCAATAAAAATGCCCTTGCATTTAAATTTCCCAGTGCAGTCCAATGGTGGGTGAAGTCAATCGGACAACCACTGGCTGGATTCTGTCCCAGCTGATTCCCATGAACAGAGAGCAGGTGCACACCAGTAAAATTCAGGCACCCACATACCCAGCTTGCAATACAGCAGACAGGTACATAGTTACATTCTTACATGTAGCAGGTGCCTTTATCCAAAGCGACGAGCCGAGTGAGATTGGGTGTCAGGCGCCACAATCCGATCACAAGCACAGTGTCCCACTGAACCCACTGAACCACACCAAGCCAACAAAGTTGTGCTCCTAGTATAGACTAACCCCCTTCCCCCCCCCCCCCCCAGACAGCATTTATTCGGTGACTTGTGCTGCCTTCTCATGAAATTTGGACTGTGGGGGGAAAAAAAGAGAAATTGAAAACGTCAGAATAGATGTAATTGCAGAAAAACGATATTTATCCTTCTGGTTTAAATGTGGGTGATGCAGACTTGCGTGACTACATGTGACTCTGGTTTCATGAGGCTGAAAGGCACAAGAAGTTAGGAGAATCCCCCCACCCTCCACAGGGGGGTTAGTGAACGCAAACGCTAGCAGGAGCAGGTTGAAAGTTCTGAGTGATGGGAAATGGGTTTGGATCACTCTCAGAACTGGGGCGGGTTTGACCGGCGACGGTGGCACGGGCCTCAACTTAGTTGATGCTGGCGTTTGAGCTGCTGGTGCCGCTGCTCCTCCTCTGGCCGCTCTGCACCACCCTGGGCACCTGCAGCCCCGTCTGCACTGAGAAGCTGCCATTCCACACCTGTAGGGGGCGACAGAGGGACAGCCGGTGTAAGAGCCGGCAAGCCCCGGACGGGGTGGGGCAGGAACGCGGAGGCGTGAGCCGCTTACCATGAAGGCTGGTATGACGGGCTGCTGGAACTTGGTTCTGAACGTGTGCAGCAGCTGTTTGGTCCTGGAATTGTAGAAGGATAGAACCCCTGGAAGATGCCGGGACCGAGTTAGATATCAAACTCTACTCCCCTCTCAAGTCAGCTGAGTAAAAAGCAGAGGGTGACCTACGTAAAGCTCATCCCACTCGCTGAAATACTGCATGGTTTCATAATACGTCACTTATTGATCTGTGCACATTTCAGGAGAATTGTGGCCTCACAGTTGGAGGCTTAAATCCCGTTCCTGGGTCTGTGAGTGTGTTGTATTTGCATGTGATTCCCAAGTTCTTATTTTTCTCTGGATGTTCCGGTTTCCTCTTGTATACAGCATGTGGCAAGTTTCCATATTGTGTATGTGATTGTGTGTTTGTGCCCTGTGATGGACTGGTGTGCCATCCAGACTGTCCCCTGCCCTGTGCCTTGTGTTACCTGGGCCATCACAGACCTCTGCTGAATAAGCAGGATGGATGGAAGGATGCATGGATGGGTGGAATGTGAGACCTTGCCATCAAGCATGGCATGGTTTATCTGCTTTGTGCACCTTCCTCGAAGCCACAGTAGACACCGATGCGGTCGGGGATGGAGCAGTCCAGGGTGCGCGCCTTGTTGTTGTGCTTGGCCGTGAAGCTCTGCTGCAGCCAGTTGTTGAGGTGGAGACACCAGGAGGCGCTGCTCTTCCCCAGCTGGTCGAAGCGGCCCAGGGACCGCAGGGCCACGCCAACGGCGAAGGCCTTGCTCTCTTTGTCAAACCGAACCTCCCAGTAGTGCTGGCCAGCGTCGATCATGGTGTCTCCTGAGATGTTAGGAGGATAGATACAACAATAATGTGTTATGGCACAAGGACGATCCACGCTGCGGCTTTACGGAACAGGGGACTTTATTCAACTCAAAAGTACAAGAAAAAATGAGGAGTCTAGCAAAGGCAGGGAGGTAAAAAGCAAGAACTAAAGCAGGGAGCATCACAGGAACAAATACAGCAAATACATTTAACCAGAAGAAACACAGGAGCAAACATACTAGGGAGAAAACCAAGAGGCAGTAGGGGAACACAGATTGGGATGGTGACACTAACTAACAGATCCTGAAATAATGGGTCCCTTAGGACACTAGAAGGACAGCTAGTCACATGTGTTCAGGAGAGTGATCCAGAAGCTTAGCCAGCCTTGCCCCTGCCTGGTCCGGTCTGATCCTTACCTAGCACGGTGTAGGACTCAGCCGTGAACCGGTCACGACCCACCCGGGCCGATGGCGCCCTCTTTGGAGACATCATTGTATTCCTGGGGGAGAGGGCAAACGAGGGGACAGAGAATCAAGGACGCGGACAAAAGGAGCGGTTGGATGGCGCCGTCACAGTGGCTGTGTGGAGTCCACTCGGACCTGGCGGGAGAGTTCATCGGTGAGCTGGTCCTGTTCTTCTCCTTACGCATCTCTTGGACCTTCCCGCCAGTGCTGTCCCACTCTACGGAAAGGTCCTCCACCCGCAAGTTCTGGTGGGACGAACTAGAGTCCAGCTTGAAGAGGAAGGCTAGAGGAACAGACGAAGCCACGGCTGAGGTATGTAGCTCCTGCACCATCTCCAGATACACAGCACTGTGTCTCTTTTTAGTCACATGACCTTATCCCTGACCAGAATGCAGTCCACTTAAACCGTACATCATTCCAGCCAATCCCCTACGCTTACTGTGGGTCCTACGCTTAGCTGTGGGTCCTCCTACTCCTACGCTTAGCTGTGGGTCCCATCACAGCGCCTCTCATCTCTCCACCACCTCCACTCTGAGAAAGAAACTCGTCTTTGCCAACCCTTGTGTGAGCTGAAATGCAATAAGGACGTGAACGTCTCCTCTGTTACCAAATTTGACCTCGTAGTGACCTTGTAGTGACCTTGTAATGACCTTGTAGTGACCTTGTAGTGACCTTTGCGACCACTTTAAGTAGCATCAATATTTAGTACCTCATTCTGATGCCTTTAAACATCAGCTCCTATCTTAAACATACACAAACATACATACTACTAAAGGGCATTAAGCTATTTTTTAATATTCTAGAATGTTCTGTTCAACCTTCAGTCTTGGCACAGCGCCGTAGCAGCTCATGTAACTCACTGATGTGCATTATTTCCACTGTATTGCTGGACCAGTGAAAACGTATATTTGTATTACTGAGGTTCTGCTGACGTCCAGAACTCACCATTGGTTTCCAGGGTTACGGGCTCCGAGAAATCTCCAGCCACGGCCTTATTGCACGCTTTTACACGGAATGTCATAAAGCGCGTGTCAAAGCGTAACCCTGCAGATAGGGGGCAGCACACGCACAGTGGCATTAGGCTGGCTATTAACGTGTCGTATTTGTGCATTTAACCAGAATTATGTAAGCAAAACCAGTACCATATCTGTAGGGGCATGAAGTGTTTTGATATAAATTCTATATTGTATGCGCTGCCTTTGAAAATGCAGAGTCAGTGTTAAAGCCTATGTGTATACAGAGTGTAGTGGACAGTTCAATTAAAGGATTCAGTTTCTAAAATGTAACAAATTACATTAAATGTTAAATAATAATAAGGTGTTTAGCTTTTGGACTGTGTTTCTATGAACACAGTAACGGGTAAACAAACAAAAAAAATCTAGAAAATATGTCTATTCATGGTAAAACACTCATCAGCCACCTCTATGAACAATGGACTTTAAAAAGAAGAAAAGTGATCATTCGCTAATACAAGGGTAATAGAAAATTCATTTTCCGAATCGTGCGGGCATTTACAACCCAGTTTCCTACGCCAAATGGACCGCATGGGTGAGAGAGATCTTTGAAGTAGAATGTAAAATAACCAATTCATGGCAGATACAAGAAATCTGAGTATGGAAGGGTTTACTCATAAGCACAGTCACGGTCTTGTCTAGCCTTCTGTGATTTTCACTTGGTGACCGTTTAGCGTAACAGAACTTCTTTGAAAAATATGGAGTGGGTCTCTTTGTTGAGTTGGCTGATTGTAAATATGACCGCATCTGTATGGCTGCTGTGGGCTGTGTTCATTCCGCGTGCACGTAGGCCATTTGAAGGCCATGAGGTCACCTGTGAGCGTGTGCTCTGTCTGCCGGATGCCCTCCACCACCATCCAGGGGTACTCCTCACGGACGCGTGGCGGGCCCTCATGATTAGTCCGCCGATGCTCCAGGATGTAGTGATCGATTTTGGTGTCGGGTTCCGGCAGAGTCCAGAGCACCGTCACTGTGTTATCACACACCTGGCACTCAGACGCCTGTATTTCCGGGGTCGACGGAACTGAGGAACAGACAGAGAGGGATTCTCTGTGTCCATAATGACTTATACAGAGGACTGATAAATAAGAGGAAGGGGCGTGTATCGTCCAGTAGACAAGATCTTCAGAATCTGTGACTACATCTTATATAACTTAATCATAACGTTGAGTTTAGTTGAACTGAGACAGCGTTCTGGAAGAATGGACCTCACTGACCTGGAAGGAACTTGATGGCCTGTAGCATGTCTCTCTCCTGAGTGAAATCCACCATCATGTGACTCATGTTGTCACTGACCTTGGGCTTCAGTGAGAGCCGGAAGGCGGGGGCCATTGTCACACTGTGTATACATACACACACAGACACAAATGCTATTATATTAGCCAGGAATAGCCCAGAAATAGCTCAGCATGAATCTAAATCAGAAAGCAAACCTAGACAAATTCTACTTATGTGATAAAGAGATGAGCAAAAAACTGCCCCATTGAGGAATGGATTAACAAAAAACTTGTTTGTTTTCAAATCGAGCCTGGCGCAGGGAGATTACAGCCCATTTACAGATTACTGTACATCAGCTCAAAGATGGTTGTGTATGATTCTTCATATCTGCCCATAAGTTTACAAGGTGATGGGTTGACGCTTAATACAACACGGATAATTGATATACTATACCTATCCTTTATGTCTTTGGCAGCCTGGAAGCAAATAAATTGAAAGAAGACAAAGAGAAACAGAAGGAAAGTTGAAGAGATTGCAGAGTTGCAGCCTGTAATTCTGCTAATTTCACCTGAGCCGGTTCAGAAGCCCCACAGGCAGCCTATCCTGGTATGAGCGACAAAGGAACACAGTGCAAAACCACGGTCTCAGCAACAGACACTGATTTGTGCAGCTGCTGCTGCTGACTCTGCTATATACACTGCAACAGAGATCTGGAGTGCATTTTAATGCTTGTAGAACTCTTTAAAATGTGTCACAGATTATTGGCGTACTCTACACTCACCCATAACACATATAGAACTGCTGCTTAAATATTGATTTTTGTAACTGTTGCATTTGTTTTTTAATTACTGGAACTCAGATAGTGTCTCTATTTTGGTGGCTATGGAAAACCTGGAAAACATTCCTCAGTGTTCAGTTCTTGGAGCATAAGGCAGACCGAATAAGGCATGTTTTTTCGTTGGGCTGACCCACCTGGTTGAAGCCATCCATCTCTGAGGAGCACAGTGTGTGATTGGCCAACTCCAGCAGCTCTTCTGAACTCTCCAGAGCTTTGGTGCATGTGCTCACCTGGTTCTGAGAGAGCAGGCAAAGGTCAAGGCGAACACAAGATAAACAGAGCCGAAGTACAACCACATGCCACAGGGAATATAATTAATGCTATCTTTCTATCTTTTTCCTTGATTCATATCTGTCAGGGAAAAACACAGGAATAAACAGACAAACCGGTACTAAGTACTAAGTACCGACCAAACCCAATCAGTGCTAAAAATGATGTCTTTTTGCTCCCACACAAAATGTTCTGCCGTCATCCATCCCCCTTCCAACTACATATTCAGTATCCTGCCCCACTAAGGTAAAGCACGTTAATTATACTGAAACTGGGAAAACGGGTGTTTTACTTTTTTATATTTAATATTTATATTATATTTTATATTTACTATAATCTTCGCGTGCTGTTCTCAAGACTGAGCACTGCTGAAATAAGGAATTTTATCTCAAAGCAGGACCTATGTGGCCCCTGAGTTCAGCCGCAACTCCATTTTGATAAAACGTGCAGTTATGGCGTTTCGCCTTCGTAGGGCAGTACAGACCTGGAGCTACCAAAAAGCAGAGGTGGAGATTTCAGGTCCACAAAGTAAATAGTGTTTGGTTGAAATAAAATCTTGGTCTGGATTTGTACTCTCTAGACCTGAGATCTCCACCTCTGGCAGACAGCGATGTAGACAGTGGCAGCAATCAGCAGGAGCGAGGGCGGCGAACACACCTGCAGCTCATAAAGTCGGACGGCTTTCTCCTGCTTTATCCGGGTCAGCATGCTCTCCTTCAACTCGTCCAGGACTGAGTACAGCGAGCTGAACTCACCCTCCAGGTCATCTTGAGCACGGTTAGCATTCACCTGTCAGGGAGGCAACAGATTCCATCCGTCTTTACTTATTTATTTTTTTAAACAACCCAACTCTCTGTCAGTACTCTCCGGTCAGTGCAAGAAATGTCAGTGTCTCAGTACAACATGGATTGCATTTTTTTTTAGCAAGCTGGAAGTGCACTATCTTCACTGGTACTTCCGCTTGGTTCTTAGAAGCGTACAGTGTTTAACATTCACTCATCCAACTTCCGTAGTCAATGATCCCTGGGGGGTGACAAGCCTGGAGCCAATGTCCATGGCAGGGCAAACCCTCACACGCTCTGGACAACTTAGCGAAATCTGCTATTTTTTGGATTGCAGGAAGTAGCTGGTTAACCTGGAGGAAACACGCCCAACAGGGGGAGAGCCATGCAAATGCAAGGGTGGGACAGGATTTCAGTCCGAATTAATCCCAGCTGTGACCCGCTGTGTCAGGTCAGGCTTGGCACCCGTGGTAAATGTCCCCAAAGAAGGATGTATGTCAGTACCTCGACGTTCTCCAGGTTCTGCTTCAGCGAAGATATGAAGTTCTGGATCTCCTCGTTCTTCAGAGCCAGTGTGTTGGTAATTTTCCTAAGTGATTCCTGAGACAAGTGCACACAACAGCAGAGAACAGGAACTGGGTGACCAACTTGCCCTGCTTGTCCCAAGATCAAATAGATGATCATCTTAAGAATAACTTCTCGAAGTTAAGTATTCCATTTCCTCAAACATGTTACATAGAGAAACCAAAGAGATACAGGTTACAAAACACTTCATTGCTCAAACCTTTAGCCACAACGCATATAATATACAGGCATTACTGTAAAGATTAACCAAAAATAAAAAGATAAATAAAAATGAATTACTATTTTTCACATTCCACTGGCCACCAATCACAGTCCGTCCCACATCTGTGTGGATCTCTCCACAAACTCAAGCTGGCCAACATCACCCCCCCCCCCCCACAGAAAACCATCCTCCATCTTCAATCTCCATATCTCTCATACCCTGCCCACCAGCCCACACACACCCACACACACACACAGACTCACACTCATACACCTGATCTGCAAATCATCTGGTAAAACTACAGAACAGGAAAAAACAACAACCTTACTGTCAAACTACCAAAATCCTAAAGACGGAACCCCCCGCCCGTTATTCCCAGGTACACATTTTTTATGAGTTTATTGCCTCTTCAGTCCAGGAGGAAGCAGATCTAGCAATGCATATTTAAACCCTTTAATAAAAATAAACACACTTCAAATAACATTTTAAATTCGTAGTTAGATAAATAAACAATTGCATACCTTCTAACTGCGGACAAACGCCCTACCCAGAAACACTATAAACTTCCACACTGGGAGCCACGCATCCATGGGGCTCTACATTTTTGGAAATAAAATCTACTTGACAGGGAGCGCAAATTGCACTTGATGCGTTTTCCGGATTTATTACTGGATCTTCAGGCAGGGGCGAAAAAACTGGGGTGGGGGGAGAGGGGGATATGTAGGACCCCCCAATATTTAATTTGGATGAATTCATCCCTGCCCCGTAATGAATAAGAACTTTCTTTTCTAATTACTCAGGTGTGCCCCAGTCACCCCCGAAACATTAAACTCTCTCCTCCGACGCTGTTTTAAGTTAAGCCCCGACGGGAGGCATGCCTCACGGTGTCACCGCCGCAGTCACCGGCATATGCATACAATGGAAGCCCGCTAATGCGCAGGAGGAGGGACCGATGTCGCGTCCAGGACCTGTCACGGCGAGGCGGAGCCGCCTCCCAGCAGCACAGAGAGTCAGTTTAATGGTAGAAACAATAGTGTCAGCTGCAAATTCATGACTATTCATAATGACCTTCCATATAGCAACTACTGAAGGGCAATTACAGCAAACTAATTTAACAATTGCTGCTTTTCAGACCTAACACATAAATTCCTTCTCCATTAGATTCCCACCCAAAACTGATTATCCTTTTGCAAGCGAACAGTCGTTCTCAATTGCCTTCGTTTCCTTTCTTTGTCCGTGTAGCATCACAGCCTATCCCGCACACCCAGTCGTCCGGCTCCATTTTACCTTCTGATCTTCCATGTCGCTGTCCGTAATATCAGTGTGGTCTAATTCTGTCCGACTTGTTTGTTGTTCTTCTGTGTCTCTGTACCCCGCATTCAAGCAGGGTGGTACTGATGGTGCCGAAGTACGTGCTGCACCATCCCTCCTCCAGAATCTTGGTCCATGGCGTATATTGCGCAACAGCACGAGCTGTCAACGCCGGGAATGATGGGAAATGTAGTTAAATATATAGCGGCAGCAATTTAAAATCAGATTAATGTTTTTTCCTGCAAGCCAGTAGTGGATAGGCGGTTGGAAGATGGATGGATGGATGGATGGAAAAGTAGCTTAAGACCTCCTGATTATAATACTATATATTTATACATAGGGCTATCGTTATTACAAATATGTAGCTAATCATTTTAAACATATATAGCTCTGTTTTACATACTATCAAATACCTGTGGAAGGCAATGTTTTAATATATTTAAGTGCATTTCCACTATTCTGCCATATTTTTTTAAATGCAATATCCTTTTCATTTTGTAATTTCCGACATTTTTCGCCAACTGAAAACATGCACATTGATTCGTTTTGTTTCTACGTGCTTAAATATGTGTTTGTGTTGGAGAGTTTATTAATTAATCGCTGTTTTTTCCTAATCTCACTGACAATCAAAAACTTTCGAAACTGCAAATGTCTCGTGATAAAAGAGACCACAGTGCTATTCGTAGTGAAAATATACTTATAGAAACATACGCTGAATGATGAATTTTGATTTGTAATGAATGCAGCAAATCAGTGTCATACCCAAGGTGCAAGACACCTTCTAGACCTACTTCCTGGATTTTTTCTTTTTTTACTTAAAAGGTAAATTTACCTACAGCTAAGGGTACAATTGCTCGACCCTTGAGGGTACAGCCCCAGTGACAAGTAATTGTACCTCAAAGGTATGACTTGGTACTTTTTTCCTAACAGTGTACAGACTCAGCTCTCCGTCATAGTTACCCTTCCAACACCAGGCTGTGTATCTGCATTTGGAAACATAGATTCACCTCCATTCACTCAGCCTGAAGCTTGCAGTTGTATCTTGGTCTCTTTTCGCTCAGTCACCCTCCGCTCTCTCTAGTCTATGAGAAGATCCTCCCAGCCACCCCCAAGAACCCACTTAGCAAACCACCTCTCTGCACTCATTCTCTTGATTTGCGTCATCATAAAAACAGATCCGACACAGTGGGACCAAGATGACCCCTTTTCACACCCTTTTATGAGCTTTGCAATGGAGGTCTGGTTCAAAATACTTTGTCTACTAACATTAAAAGGTAAGCATGACCTGTAGTACATTATAATACTATGCTATTTGTTTTTTACAGATACAGTCTTATAAGGACCAATTATTGTGTTACAGTTACTAGAAACCTAAGCTAGTTTTTTCAAGCAGATATGTGTTCGTGATCACATTTTTAATTGAAATTAACTTGTTTGTATTACTATTCAAAATATCGTATTATATCATCATGCATGTCTGATTTCACCTCTATCAGTTATTCTGATTTTGCTGAACGATTTGCCAAACAAACGGAATTCACGTTGTTGGTATCATACTTATTTATGAGGAAGTGACTAAACACTGCACTGCTTGGAATTGAGACGCTGAACTTAGCATAGGAACAAAGTGCATACTGTCCTCACTGCGTTTTTTCCACTCTCTGCAATGGTATTTTACTTCAAAAACAGCCAGAGGTTCTTCCGTGAGTCATAGTGTGGCAGAAATTACAGCGCAGTTTAGCATAAGATGATTTTGTGTGCCTAACATGCTGTTGTCATATGGTGTCCAATCTTTATATTAACCTTTTCACCTTCACTCTTCTTTGTTCTCCAAATTCGCCACCATCTTACTGGACGTCCAGTATTCACTTCGGTGGTCCTGGCTGTGGCGTACAGTGCGGAATATGTCCTCGCTCCTCAAGGACCACAGGAAGCCACTGCAGGAACTTCTCCTATCCTCAACTGCAGTTACACATTCACGGACAGTGCTCGGCTCAGGGTGACATGGTGGTTTAGCCAAACAGCTGAGCCGACCTGTAAGAACCAAATACAGCTCTCCTCTAGCCTGGCCTCCGCCAATGAGACGAAGCCCAAGAACAATGGGATGGAGGTAGACCAGCTGATGGGGGACAATTGGTCCACGCTGGAGCTGAAAAACGTCACCCAGAATTACAGTGGATGGTACTTCTGCCAAGTGACTGTAGAGATACCAAACCTTCTATCAATCTGCAGCAATGGAACAAAGCTCAATATCAGTAAGTGTTGGTAAACACAGAAAATGCAGAAACATGCATCAGTGAACAAAATATCTGTATTGAAATTTAATGAAGCATTCACATTTCAGCAGGCATCTTTACTGACTGGCAAGATGATTTAACAATATTTGACCAACCTCAAGAAAGCATGATCAAAATGTCATTATTGTAAGCATGGGCGTAAATTATGTGGGGGATGGGGGGTGGTAACCCCCCCCCAATAATCAAAATCAGCCAATACAACCCCCTGGACCCCCTTAAATGGGGGGAGACATAAACATAAAAGTGCTCAACCCAAAATTATGCCCTTGGTTGTAAGACTGAATGCGTTTATGCATTATTTTAATATATAGTTAAAACATCATGCCAAAAAAGAATAATTCTCTTCCTTGTGAAGACATTAATATTTATGCAAATTATACATTGAAAAGATAATTCATAATAATTCTTATATGACTTCATCTACAGTTATTGTTCAGTATGATTATTTTTTCTTCAGTTTTAAGTCAATGCAACGCATTGTACTGACAGCTGATTCTCAGAAGTTTGTTTTTCTTCTATTTCACATGTCCATTTTCCCTGAGCTTCACCTTGACAGCATAATGGATTCTTTGACTTCAGATATTTGCAGAACTTTTTGTCTGAGAATTAGCCTCTTGATGCAGGATACAGTTCATTGTGTCTATTCAACTTTATCAAATGAACAGGGATTATTTACTTCCCTTTAAAATTACACGGTTACAATGTAGCTACTAAGTCTGTTGTAAGATACTCTTCTCCAGTGATTCTCAGGCACATTTCCCACATTTCCACCATTGGTTTACTTCAGTGCACATGAGAAGCATCTCGCATGAGACGATTAACGCAATAAGATGTGCTCCCAGTCAATTTCATAATGATTTCTTCTTGCTTCCACAATAGACGACACATTTGTATTGAGTAAAGGCTTCATTGTTCAATTTCTATTTTAATTATGTGTAAAGCAGTACTGTAGGCCAACAAGGGTTATATGCAACCCCCAAAAATGAGTACATCCTGTTTCCACTGCAGATAAGTAACACTTCAAGAGAACATAATGGTACAATGAGTCCAAAATGAGCGGAGGTCATTTCATAAGCACTTAATTTATTATCTAGTTGCATGTATAATAGCCTAAAGCATTGCTTCTCCAAACACATAAATCTGACTTTTCTACTGAAAAGCTTTATTGTTATTGCTGGTTAAAATGATATTTTTTCCCTTTCCTTTGTAGCCAACGAAACTGTCCCCTATATTCCCCCAGTTGTTCCTCAGGAAGATGCAAGCTGGTTGATGATGGTGACACTGGGACCCGGGGCTCTGCTGCTGGTTGTGCTTTCAGTGGGCAGCATCTGGATGATATTCAGGAGAATGAAAGGCAGGGTTACAGGTGGGGGACACACACCCTGAACACATACACCCTGAACACACACCCTGAACACACACACCCTGAACACATACACCCTGAACACACACACCCTGAACACATACACCCTGAACACATACACCCTGAACACACACACCCTGAACACACACACCCTGAACACACACACCCTGAACACACACGCACACATTCCATTTACTATTTTTGTTAGGGGGCCTAGTTAATAACAATAGAGCCTCTGTGTGCAGCATCACGTGTGAGAATGACAAACACTACAGTCAAAAGTAAAGAAAAATGAGCACAGAAAGTGGTACAGAAGCATGTTAATTAAACTCATTAATATCATACTTCATCCCATATAAAATAAGCATTATTTTATTCCTGTTACATTGTACATGAATATTCCATGATATATGGATATCAAATATAATTGTTACAATAATAAACATGTTTTGCATTGTCATATGCCAATGATGGATGTTCGGACCAGTGGTCATTTCTGTGCATGAAGTAGATGAATTTTCCAGTAATACTAGAGTGATTGGAGCATATATAGATAGGTGGATGGAGATATTTAAACTCGATTACTCTGTTTGCTTGTGTATTTATGTACTCTGTTGATTCATATATTTGAGTCATAAACCCTCAGAATTTAATATCATAAGCCACCTCAAGTAACCTTCTGGGAGGGCTGTATGAAACACAGGCTACATGACAAATTGAACAAAGAAGTTCTGCAGACTTACAGGAACGAGGCCAGAGGTTTTCCTCTGTAGCCCCTCCATGCAGGCTGAGTGTCTCTGTAGGTGGGTGTGTGGTTACGTTCTCTGAGACAGATGAGGAGATAGCAACTGAAATTAGTGCTTTGCTCGTGAGCTTCATGTCACATAGCGAGAACGCTACGTGCATTGGTTTCTGTTTTCGGAACCTAACGACATGTTTTTCAGCGCTAACGGGCTGCCTGAACGTGAGGCAGCTCTTCCGAGAGGTTTTCATACTTCTTGCAAGCAGTTTAATATGAATATGAGCCAGGGTGCCTCTCTTAATTGCCTGCAGAGAACCCCATCTATGAAAATATGCATCCAGTGAGGAAAAGTCAAGCTTTACCGAGTGGGAGGCAGCCGGCCACCTTGCAGACACTGCCCAGGAAACCGGTGGGAACCCTCGAGGAATCCACATCTTCTGACATCAAACTCCCCAGGCTACATTTTTAACTGTTTTATATAAATATCTATAAATTTGAAGTTGCTTTGCTTTTTACATTCAAGTCAGTTGTCTGCTACGTGCTTCGGCCACGCACAGTAAACACAACGGCTTCTGGATCAGCACGTTTCTCCCTATTACAGACATTCTTTACACAGTTCAGAAGAGATCAGACTTAACGACGAAAAGTTTTCCTGTTCAGTACAGATGCTAGCTACAAAAAGCTTTCATCATGTTAAGTGTCGACTTTGGAGAAGGCAGGCCTGTATGTGGGAGGCCTGTGTTTAGGTGACCTCCCACAGGTCACATAATTGCATCGCCATCATAAGCACATCGCGCTGGCTGCGCAGAGACTCCGGATTCTAACTGTACAGTAGTCTTTGATTTGCTCACTGAAGCAAGATGGCGTGCTGAATTTCAGTTTTACATATTAGTGGAAAGTATAGTAAATTATAACACAAACTCGTGAATTAAAAATGAAAAATTAAACATTGGTTCTGTTTCTGATTATGACAGTGAACAGAGTTGCTTCTAACATTGTTTATCCTCAACGATACTGTCAGACAGGTTGGAATATCATGTCTCACTCCTAACAATCTACAATCATCTGTCATGATCAAGAAATTTTTTGTTGGCGAATATTTGTCATACAAATAATTGCGATTAACGATTTGTCAGAAGAAAAAGGATCAGAAGAAAATGGACAAAATAACATACTTTTCTCTATTGTTCTTTGTCCTATTTGCATGCTATATTGACTTTGCTGCAGCTTAATAGGGACAGCCGTCAGGGACATACACTATATTGCCAAAAGTATTGGGACACCCCTTCAAATCATTTAATTCAGATGTTCCAATCACTTGCACAGCCAAAGGTGTATAAAATCAAGCACCTAGGCATGCAGACTGCTTCTACAAACATTTGTGAAAGAATGGGTTGCTCTCAGGAGCTCAGTGAATTCAAGCGTGGTACCGTGATAGGATGCCACCTGTGCAATAAGTCCATTCATGAAATTTCCTTGCTGCTAAATATTCCACAGTCAACTGTTAGTAAACAAAGAGGAAGCAATTGGGAACAACAGCAACTCAGCCAGGAAGTGGTAGGCCAC
This sequence comes from Boulengeromyrus knoepffleri, assembly GCA_026770805.1. Classification (NCBI taxonomy): domain Eukaryota; kingdom Metazoa; phylum Chordata; class Actinopteri; order Osteoglossiformes; family Mormyridae; genus Boulengeromyrus; species Boulengeromyrus knoepffleri. The sequence continues at coordinate 4,559,231 of JABJVO010000034.1, forward strand.
GTAAAATCACAGAGCAGGGACAACGCATACTGAGGCGCACAGTGTGCACAAGTCGACAACTGTCTGCAGACGCAGTAGCTACAGACCTCCAAACTTCATGTGGCCTTCAGATTAGCTCAAGAACAGTGCATAGAGAATTTCATGGAATGGGTTTCCATGGCCGAGCAGCTGCATGCAAGCCTTACATCACCAAGTGCAGTGCAAAGCGTTGGATGCAGTGGTGTAAAGCACACCGCCACTGGACTGTAGAGCATTAAACAAGCGCCAGTCAAACATTACACGGTAGAAAACAATGTTGAAATAGTCATAGAGATATAATGGTTCTGTGTCATTCACCTATTTTTATACAGATAAATGGAGACAATTCTAGCAATTATGCAAAAAATAATCCTGGTCAGCTCAAATAATCGCAACAGGCCTATCTACAAGTAGTCAGAAGATGCCCATTCAGATCTGTTTAAAAGGTTACTTAAAGCAGTATAGATACCCGTCATAATGCATTATGATACATTCATCAAGCATTATAAACACAGCTATAACTATTTATAAAAAGGCACAACACATTATAGCCATGTTTATTATCTATGAAGCTCTCACCTATAATACACTATAATGCATCCTTAATTCTTATACTGACCATTATAATGCATAATGAAGGTATCTATAATGCATTATGATAACTGCTTTAAGTAAAGCATTACCGGTTTTTCTTCCAGCTTCTCATAAAGACTCATGGTTCTTTAAAGTTGGTGAAATGTTACCTGATATTGTAATTAATATAATTTAGGCCTATTTAATTTTAACAAGAAAATGCTGTACAAAACCTGTATAAAATATGTTTTTCAATAGTTCCTCAGATTTTATTTCTATGTTTTATTTTTTCTTATTAGCAAAAACTACCCATGTTGCATTATAGACAAGTAATGATGAATTTTTAGCACATACTGTATTCTGTCTGGGGTCCCCAGAGGCTAATTACTGCATTTCCTCTGTAGGAAATGGCTAATTCCTTTTTTTTCTTTTTGTTGTATGTAACATGCAGTGACACTCTACTGGATCAGTATGGTACAGAAAATGAATGGATGGAAGGATTTACACGACACTCTTTAACCTGTTTCCCATTTAAAAAAAGATTAACCATCTCTTATTTTCATATTCGGAATTTATTAAGGCATATTAACAATATATATTATTGATGTATATGTGTATATACTAGGTTGAAATCCTAATGTGACTTTTTGGGGGCATTCCGTTAAGCGTTTGGATAAATAACAGATTAAGCTGGTAGCTTAGTTCAGTGTTTCCCAACCCGGTCCTTAGGGTCCCTCAGCAGTCCACGTTTTTGATCCCTCCCAGCTCCCAGCCAGACAGTCCACGTTTTTGATCCCTCCCAGCTCCCAGCCAGACAGTCCATGTTTTTGCTCAGGAGCTGGGAGGGAGCAAAACGTGGAATGTCTGGGGGTCCCTGAGGATCGGGTTGGGAAACACTGGCTGAGGTTATTTCTTGATCTTTGTGGTATTGCATATTATCTGCACTATTTAAACCGGCTTTTTTATCATCTTTAAGCAGCTTAGTACTGGATGTGTAACTTTACCGTAGTGTGGTCTCCGATAAGTCCAGCGTGCAGAACCACAGACCAATACTCCATGTACAAGCAAATTCATTAGACCTTGAAACATTTAAAATGGGCACGTAACGCTACACAAGCTACATTTTTTACTGACGTTTGCATTGTATGTCTGCAGTCTTAAATATTCATTATCGTAACATTATCAGTTTCAAAACAACTTGTATTTCATTGTGGACAGGCCAGTTGTCAAGTCAGAGTTAACTGTCATCGTACACACGCACAGCGAAATGAAGTATTAATTTCACTGTAATTTTACTGTACCTATGTACTGCTGTCAAGAAATTCCATTGTTTATCAATACAGCAGGCTGGTGCTGCTTGCACTTTAAATTCAAACCTCACGCTGTTTATTGCCACATAATTTAAATTACTGGATTTTGAAAATCCTTTGCCGCTAACTGCTGATGAGTATTTGCATGTTACACGTGTTTCCTTATCGTAGTTATTTAAAAGACGATGCGTTTGTAGCTTTAGCGGTTCGATTGTTTGAGACGCCACTGCCACAAACTGCAGGGCTGCGCTTGGTTATATGCTGAATGTCACCTGGAGGCCCATAGTCGTGCAAATTGGCATCTTTACGCCAAGGGACGACAGGATACAACTGTATATCAATACATTTCTTATCTAGTTTTGCGCAAGTATGAAATACATGGGGTTAAAATAGCTCATATCCTTAAATTACGTGAGTCCATTCAGATTCACCTGTTTTTGTATTTAGTAGATTTGTTCCCCAGTGATTCATTTGTATTAGTTTTTCTAGTTCCTGAGTTTTGTGGTTTGCAATTTTTTTTGCTTTGTACCCTTTATTTTGTTTTATCTGTCTTTATTTCCCTAGTGTTTGGATTCTATTTACTAGTTTCCTCGAGTTCCTTGGTTTAATTATTATTAATTTCACCCGTTGCCCGTTTCTTATGCCAATCCTTGTTAATTGTTCCCACCTGTTTTGCGTTATCTCGTTAACTCTCTCTATTTAAGCACCTGATACTGTTCTGTTCCCTATGGAGTCATTGACTGTGATGTATGTATTGGGTTTCTGTGCTAATGGTGCTTTGTTTGGTTCACCCAGTCCTGCTCCCTGCAGGTTGTGTTCAGTTACGCTTTCTGTAGTTAGTTGATCTGTGTTTTTTTTCCTGGTTTTTGTTTTGACTGCCTTTGGTCCTGTTATTAGTTTCCCCCCCCAGTGTACTTTGTTAAATGCAATAAACCCTTGTTTGTCTGAGGCACAAGTGGATCGGCACCTTCTTCCCGTCCGCACCGTGCCTGTGACATACCGACTCTTTCAGATGTCGCCATTATTCCGGTGAGTTGTGAAAGCGGGGGTATATCCGCACAGTATAGTGTATACTCGGGGAAAGGATCAGACGAAGAATCTCTCCCCGAACAAATCGGCTCAGTGAGAAAGATAATTCCGTTGACTTGCAAAGTATTTTCAAAAAAATAATCTCATGGATTTGGCAAACTAGTGACATTTAGCATAATTGGTGTCTTGAAACTGCCGATTTGTGTGTAATCTTGTTTATGTAAATGAGTCCTGCAATAGACTAGAAGCTTGATCAGCATTTTACCTCAGTCCTGTCTTACCTGAGATGTAAATTTGGTGCATATTTTGTCATTACTTGAGGTGTGTGTGTGTGTGTGTGTGTGTGTGTGTGTGTGTTGGCGTACGCTGTCTCCACCGGGTCCGTGGATGAGAAGAGATTCACAGCTGAGACGTGGAGAAGTTGCAGGTCACCAGTTTATTCTCTGACTGATTATAATCAGGGAGCAACTATCTGACATACATTCAACATCTACAGTAAGAAGCTCTGCCATATGTATCAGCTGTATCCCTTTTAAAGCCCTTTGGGCACCCCCCCCAAAGGGGCTTTAGTGAGCAACGCTAAGGTAACAGACACACTGTTCAAACCACTGCCATAAAATTGAGGCATGATTTTCATGGACAGATGTAAGGCTGATGTAGCATAACCAGTCTGTATACCTACATCTGTGCTGAGGTAGAATGTGAACTTAATGCATGCCCTGCTTAATGCAGGGTGTTGAGCTGTGTTGCAGTACGTGAATAATGCAGCAAGGGTGTCGGGTTACATCTCACACACTGGACCCGTATTTGTAGCCGGCTGCAGTTTGCCTGCTACTGGGTCATTGTTTATGATGCGGTCTCCGATGGCGAGGGCACTGGCTAAGTAAGCTGACGAAGCCGTCTTCATTCCCTCAAGCATTCTACCTCCGACGTGCGATGTACAGCTGAACAGGTCTGCCAGGAAGTTGTGGCAGGAAAGACAGAGTTGGGGTCTGTGGCTTTTTTTTTTTTTTTTTTTTTCCCCCTCTCTTCTCAGAATGCAGTGACAGCGCAATGGAAAGACTTATCAGCAGCTAGAGTCCATGGCAGTCTTGTCTGTCCAAATGCCAGTTTAAGTCCCTTCCCTTCCCATTGTCTTCTCACTTTAGCCCAACGGGCTCTTGTCATTAAACTTCAGATGCAATCAAAGCATTAATTGGAAGAGCTTTGTGGGGCTGGGTTCAGTCCCACTTCTGACTGACTACATGAATTCTTGTAAACGTTTTTTTCTTTTCAGTAACATTTCTTGTATTTTGTCCCTCACCTGAATGAAGCAGGGACAACATACATAAGATACGTAATAACATTAGTATTTTGTGCATTTTATAAAAATATGACTCATTGAACAGTAGTATAGTAGACGTGTACAGAATACGTCAAGAAGGGGTGCCTCAGTGTTGGAAGGTGCTGATATTGAGCAGTACACATGACCTATTGTCCTATGAACCTTGATTCATTAGCATAGGTCAAGGGGAGACATTCCACTGTTGGTTGTTTGCTGTTATGAGCTCCTCCTTTTGCAGTTAATTTGGTTAAACTGTAGCCAACTATCTAGCCAATTAAATCCTAAACAATGGAGCAAAACAGCCCAGGAGAGAGGGGGCTTCAGCTGTTAGCACTGTTGCTTCACATCTCCAAGGGTGGGGGTCCGAATCCCACCTCAGCTGTGCTGTATGGATTTTTTTCTGGATTCTGTCAGTCCTAAATTGTCCAGAATGTGTAAATATGCCCCAGGATGGACCCCTGCCTCATGGCTTAAACTGCCTGGGATCGGCTTTAGTCCTCCCCCCCATGCCACTAAACGTGAGGGACTAGCGTATGGTTTACTACTGGATTGATAAACTGTGACTTCAGCAATTACATGGGCGCAGTCACTCTCGTTTCGTTTCTTGTAGGCAAACTTCAGTCACTTCAGGTTCCATCTGAAATGAAAATCGTGGATCTTTTTTTAATTTTCAGCACAATTACATGGCAGCAATATTACAATAAAATAAACATGATGGTATTTTTTTCACAAAATACATAAATGTTCCCAAATTTAGATGGATGAACATGTCCTATCGAGTTTAGGAGCTAGGAAACTTAGGCAGCAGATAACATCATGCCTCTCCTGAGAATGATGTAACACTAAAAGTAGTTGCTGGACGTTATTGGCTTTCTGTGCAGAAGCCCAGGCGAAAAGGCAGCACCCTGTCTTCAACAACCGGGCACACAGGTGCCGCCACAGTGATACGCTGAGACAAGCCGGTTTCTCCTGATATTAGCTATAGCGCTTATTTTAGGCGCTCGTAAGACTATAGCTGTCCCATGTTACCGACTGTGTCACCTACCATTCAGGGTGCAGTACGTCCCACTGAAACATGCTCTGACGGGCATGAGGGTCAGTCATCCTGTCCTTAGGCCCCCAGATAAGCAGGGCGGACGTGCATATTTAAAAAGCATAAACCGTGAGTCAGTGTGAAGAAAGCTGAACTGTCGGATTTTTGTGGTGGGACGGTGGTTAGCACTATAGCCTCTCGCCCTGTTCGAGTTCCGATTTCTCCCCCCCCGCCCTGTGCATGAACCTTATACATTCCCCCTATGTGTGCATAGCCCATCTCTCAATGTCTCCCCCCCCTTCCCCTCGTGTGCATGGCCCTCCTCTGTCGCCCCCCTCCAGCCCTGTGCATGACCCTCACACATTCCTCCCATGTGTGCATGGGCCGTCTCTGGGTTCCCCCCACATCCTGGAATCTGGTGATGTGAACAGGTGTCTCTAAATTGCCCAGCGATTGAAGTGGAACCGTATTCAGTCTGGGCCTTCATGTTGCACTCAGACGGAAGAAAAAGGCGGCATGTCTTGGGGCACAAATTCCAGAAAAGTAAGATTTACCAAAAGTATAACTGTCCCTATCTAAAGAACATACAGAACTGCAGCCACAAATACATTTTCTTACAAAAGCTTCTAAATAGCAACATAAGAGTACACACTAATGTTAGTTACATTACTTTTATTTTAATAAAAGAATACATTTCAGTCAAAAAAAAGTACTAAGGAATGTAGTCTCCTGCCTAGTATCGCACTTCAAGAAAATTTATACGACACATGAAAAATCCAGACAAAATCTAGAGTAAATCTGAAATCTCACGTAGGTGCCTGAAGCCAACCAGCCAGTGTGAACATGACGCTGACGTGGGGAGGCCTGGAGATGGTGTGTGTGGTGAAGGCACCGTGTCGCCCAGACCACCAGCAGACACAAGCACAAGGAAAGGCGAAGCAGAGGATCATCATCCCACCAAAGGCCACTTTCTAGCGTCACGCGGCCAAGGAGGCTGAACGCAGTACCGAAATATCTCCTCCTCAACTCCATGTCGAGACCACACCACAGTGAAGTTTGTGCCTCAACAAGGCAAACTCTGGGTCTACAGGAAAGGCAGAAGCGTGAGAGCTGAAATGCAGGGATGCAAGGGCAGAATGTCGGTGCTCACTTGGGGCATGGGTACGCTTTTGAAATCTGGACTTTCAAGAGAAACACCAGCAGCAACAAGAGGCTCAAGCCTTAATACATATTAATAATAATAATATCACATTTTCAATAATTATAGAAGTAAACAAACTGTAAAACTCCCAGCCTACCATGCAATTCTTGTATTTATAGCTAACAAGAAGGCTCCAGTTTTGCAGGATTTGAAAGGAAAATGCTTGAATATGACCCTCCAGAGTCAGGAAAATAACAGAAATTTTCTTTTTCATAGTCAAAATGGAATAAGTCAAGTGTTTGGAATGATCAATATTGAACAACTGTAAGCAATAGTATTCAAATGTGCCATTATTCATTCTCTTCCTAAGTAGCCCTTGTCCTCACAAGCTCATTTATGTATTTGTGTCCATGTTTTGGGTCCTCAGAATTTCAGAGTATAGGGAATCCTATCGTTCTCCACCTAGCGGAAACCTGGGAATCACCAGGGATTGCGGTCGGGGTAACTAGGCACTGCGGCTGGGTACTGGGGCAGGGTAGACCCACTGCCAGAAATCTCATTGAAGGCAGCATCCCGGACAGCAGCACTCTTCCAGACGCCAGTGCTCCACTCTTCCTGTGCACGCTGGATGCTGCCCCCACCTCCACGATACAGGCGGTGCACCTGGGGGCCAACAAATAGGAAAAAAGCCTTTAGCTCTCTCAATGGATAAACGCAGGGTGTTAGCTAGTGATGGACAAATTGAACCATTTGCTATATTTTCTAGCACCACTAGATGGTGCCCTTGATTTACTATAGGGCTTAATGAACAGAGAGCACCATTTAGTGTGGTCGAGAAATACAGCAAATGGTTCATAAAGAGATTTTTTGTCACTAGTGTTGCCCACAGAGTGAGAGCATGCCAGTGCATGGTCAAGTGCCTGTGTCTGAGTGTGCGGTTGCAGCCACCCTGGGCTCACCCTGATGAGAACCAACACCATCAGCAGAGCCACCAGAGTGAAGAGCACAGCCGAGAAGAGCATGACCACAGCAGAGCCCGTGTTTTGGCTGAAGAACATCACTGCAGCAATCCAGCCACTGCCGGGGTGCAGAGAGACAAACACTGGCTTTGGTTGGGCCGTTTCTCCACAACACGGAATACACAAGTGCACCTCTAGGGGGCGTGAAAGTGGAAAGGCTCCTGCACACTCACCAAGCTCCCCATCCAGAGATGCCAGCAGCCTGGATAATGACCAGAACACACTGGGCGAAGAAAATGAAGAAGAACATCATGAAGTTGAATGAGCTGTCCGCCCTGCAAAAACAGTCATGTCACACCTGTCAGTATCACTTCCGTCACCCTGTGAGTGCTGAACCCACCCGTTGTTCCAGCGGGGACTCACCGGAACGCCTTGTACAGAGGCCTGAACCAGCAAGTGTAGCTGCAGGGGCTGAACAGCAGTAGCCAGAGGAGCGAGAAGCCAAAGTTGACGCCGCTACCCCCGCCTGCCCACCAGGCTATGCAGGATATAATGTTCACGCACAGGGTGGCCGAGTACACTGCAGGACAACAGGGGAAGGGCGATCATCTCCATAACACAGCAGGGGAAGGACGATCATCTCCATAACACAGCAGGGGGAAGGGCTATCATCTCCATAACAAATCAGGGGAAAGATCTACATTTCCATAACACCACATGTCCTTTAGACTGACCTTAATTCAGCAAATTCTTCTGAGTCTTGCTCACCTCTCTGCTTTTTTTCATATTATGATTTCTTTGACGTTTAGTTTTATCTGGTGGCATGTGAATGAAGTGTAAGCATATGACTGATGTCTTCAGTAACTAATCTATTAGCTCAGGGTTACCCAATTCCGGTCCCGGAGGGCCAGAAACCAACACAGATTTCCCTGCTGAAACACATCTTAATTAATTAATTACCAGGTTCTGTAGGTGTTTTTGAACAGGAAAATCTGCAAACTGTGTTACAGACTAGCAATCCAGGACCAGAACTGGGGAACCCTGATTTAGCTAGCAATGTAAAAACAAATAATCCAATTCAGATTTAGGTTTAGTTTTGCTTGAGAGCAAATGTAGCTAAAGTAGGTCTAACTTATCAGCACTAAGCCTAGCTAAGTTGTATTATGTCTAATTAATAAGGAATACATCTTATTAAGGTTAACCAGAAGTGGTTTAATTCAGACTGAACTGAAGCATGTGTGACTGAGCCTGAAGTCTTTTTCCTAGTTCATACTTAATTTTTCCACCTGCTGTTACAGTGTAAAAATGCTAAATTTATCTGTACTTCTGTATACATACTGCATTTGTCTGTGTATGCAGATGGCTGCGGTCAACACGTGAACAGCAATATTTCACCAGACCATGCAGGTACCTCGGCAACTCTTCACACAGCTGCTCGCTGAGAGTGTCCATAATTACAATCACTCTTCTACTCTTTCTACATTGACCCCTGCACTATGAAAGTCTGTGCTGCCACCTACTGGAAGCACTCAGTCATGCGCTGTAAATTCCTTGCAGAATCGGAATCAGAATCGTTTGTCTACCGCCAAGTATTGTTGCACATGAGGAATTTACTTTTGGGTGTTGTGCAAAACAATAATAAATAATCAAAATAAATTGCACATACGCAGTTGATGTGCACCGGTCCACTGGACTCTAAATCTGAACGGTATGCATACAGTCTGCACAGACATTCCTGATGATGAAGTTTAGGTCGCGTGCACTGTGCATGTGCCACAATGGTGTATGAAGTATGAATTACCTTTAACTGTGTAGGACAAGGCTTAACTAAGGGGATATACCACTCACATATCCAGAGGTTGTAGACCCTGCGGACAAGCTGCCGGTGCTGGGGGGGAATCTCCTCATCGATATTCTGGTAGAAGCAGGGTTTGAGGGGTATAATGCGAGGCAAAGGGGGGAAATTGTTCACTTGATCTGTCAGAGGGAAGAGGCAGGCATGCGGAGCATGCAAAAGAAGGATTTAGCGAGGGCAAAGTTGGTCATGAAGCTTTTAAGAAAAAGAATATGAAAGACAAATGCAGCAGGAAAAGGCCTGCTGTACTGAGCTTTGAGAAAATCATCCTTTATGTTTCATGGATGTGGATACGAAAAGAATCAGAGGCATTTCCAGATTATTCCCATTATGTCAAGTAGAACAGCAAACAAAAGCATGTCAAATGAAAGATCACATGATCGCATGCAATGCCCCATGATGTAATCAAAGCTCTGAACCATCCCTCCATCCATCTTCTGTACCTGCCACTCCTATTCTGGGTTGCAGGGGTCTGGAGCCTATCGTGGACGCAGGGAATAACCCAGGACGGGGCTCCGACCCACCGCAGTGCACACTCGCGCACCACTCGCTCACACACCATTCACAGCAACGGGCAATTTGGCAAATCCAAATCACCTTAGCATGTTTTTGGAGCGTGGGGAGGACATGCGAACTACGCCACTGTGCCATGCGTCCTTTCCTTTAACTGCTACCATAAAATTGTCATCTGTCATTCTTCAATTTCAGAAATATTAATATCCAGCAAGATCTGTAATCTTCCATAACAACACTAGGACATCACCTATGATAAATGGTCTCTAGTCATTTAATAGCAATACAAAAATGCATAAAGATACAATGATTTCAAACTCACCTGTCATTTTAAAATGTTTAGTGTCCTTCCAAGCACCTTCGTACTGCAACATAAACATGATGGCATCAGGTCTCCATATACAGTCAGATTCTAAACTGTCAGTGTATATTCCAGGTTATTTATGGTACTGGTGGTTCCTCCCAGGAAGCACAAGGCACAACAACATCCTAGATGGGAAACCGGCACATGATAAGGAAACAATGCATTTCTGTGTCACTTAACATGTTCATTTCCATTTGTATACTATGTTACTTAATACAGGAAAAGCATATTTGGCTTTGCCCCGTTTGCTTTGAGACCAATAGTAACATATTCTAATACATATATATTTTTTCTCATCTTGCTCTCCTACCACTAAACCAACACAACCACACATTTCAAAGCAAAACAGGCCATTTATTACAATGTTATAAGTTCCACACCATCCTGACTTATCGCTTAGAAAGCCAAAAATGCAAGGCCTAAAATGAGTTCTCCTTACCACTGTCGCCTTGAGGGCTTTGGGCAGGGATAATGTTACATGTTAAAGTTCATGACAATACAACTAGAAGAAGATTGAACAAGTATGGCTTGTTTGAAAGGGTTACCAGGAGAAAGACTCTCCTCTAACATGGCAGTATGGCTTAGGTTTGCATCTGAACAAACCACAAGACTTCTGGAACAATGGTTTTTCTTGGACAAATGAAACTAAAGTGGAGATTTTTAGCTATAATGCACAGTGCCACGTTTGGCGAGAACCAAACACAGCTGGTGTATCCGCACAAACATCATCTACCAACTGTCAAGCATGGTGGTGGAGGGGTAATGATTTGGGCTTGTTCTGCAGCCACAGAACCTGAGCACCTTGCAGTCACTGAGTCAGCTATGAACTCTGTATACCAAAGTATTGTAGTCAAATATGAGGCATCTGACAATTAAAGCTTGGCCGAAATTGGGTCGTGCAACAGGACAATAACACCAGCAAATCTACAGCAGAATGGCTGAGAAATAAAATAATTAAGGTGTTGCAATGGCCCAGTCAAAGTTCAGACCTCAATCCGATTGAAACGCTGTGGCCGGATCTTACATCTGAGGTCACATTCAAATCATTTTAGACCCTAGTAAGGTTTTTTTTTAATGTCCTGGTAAGTAAAACCACACAAGTGAAAGGGTATATTTTCTTTTTCACGACTGTAATTACTTTGAATAGGATTATTAATTATTCATATGCTTCAAAGGTTACACTTTTAAAACGGGTAATTGATTTTAGACACAAAATATCACATAATAAACCGGTCATCAGTGTGTTTCGGAAAAGTTTCTTACATATAAGCTAATTTACAGATTAATTTCGGTTCACATGCATATGAATTGATGCAATGTCTACATGTAATTTGTATATATGCATTCATTACAGTATTATTCAAAACTATCAATTTGAACCTTAAATGATCAAATTCGCGAATGAAATGTGTTTTTCCATTTTAATGTTCATTTTAGACAGAGGTAAAAGTCGATAGTCAGCTGTATTACATCAAGTATCTAACCGGGACTAGCAGTGCTACATTTTCTATCTTTATTAAGTCTACAGGCCTATGTATAAACAAAATAAATCTCATATATACAACTTACTTCACAAAAGTATAAACTTAATTATATTAAATATTTGAACTATTCCAGCTAGCTAGGTACGTGCAAAACTCTACCCAGCGCTGACACAAAAAATTGTTCGAAAAAACGGACACTTGAACCGAAAAACGGTACCGTCTCTATTTTTTTTGCTATTCTGCTACGTAAGAGCCAAAGAGTTATGCAGACGGATTTTAAAAGCATTAATTTTTGTTGATACCTGAGAACCGATCAGTCGAGATGTGCCAGCCCAGCCCAGTGAGAAAGCAGGAAGTGGGCGACCTGCATTGTAGGGGCTGTAGTTCTTGAGTGGTCTCTGCTTCAGCCAAATCAGAATAAATACAACAATATTTAAACTACAGCTCCCGCAGTAAAGCACAGTGGCGCGTATTTGCGAGACGCGTGACTTTAGACAGCTATTGTCCTGCATATGCGAATGCAACAGGTCATAGCTACCGTGTAATGAAACATATATCTAGAAATAACGTAATATGATTACAAGATTCGCATAGCAGCAAGCAGAAAATACTGTACTGATCGTGGTAGAAAATATCAGTAACTTCCTTTTACTTATTTGGCGAAAAGAATTTACTTTTTACTTCGTTCCATTCGTTCGTGCTTAGTAAATTTCGTCGTTACTCCTACGATTTCAAAGCAGATCCGTTAAGCTGGAAAGGTGCATAGAGTCCTATAAATTATATAGATTCTGTGAGTAACATAATTTTTAAAATACTTCATTTCAAGTATTGGTGCCTATAAGAAATACACCGTATTCTTACAGAAGAAGGTCCGGCTCTAATGACAGTCAAGACCTCTCATATGACGTACAATACATAACCACAGTTTGATTTAATGAGAAAAAATACTGTGCGGTAACTAGGTAAAACCTAACATCCCTCTTTTTGAACTGGTAGGCTTTGATTGCTCCTTTCCACTTGTCCCATCTTCCCTGTTTTCTCTCCTCCCCTTAAGATTTGTTCTTTATTCTGTCTTCTGCTGATCAACTGCATTTTGAATTAATTGGGTTTGTCACCTGCCAGAAAACCATCAGGAGAACTTAGGAAGTACCAAGACCATAGACCCTGAATTGCCTGAATTGTTTGTTTGTATATGGTAAATTGAAGAGCCTGGATATGGAATGTAAACAAAACCTTTTAAATAATTTTTGCGTTCAGCAGATGTTTGCGCGCTGATTTGCACATCCATCAATTTGGCCGACCATTGCATACTGATTTTGCTCGATGTTACCAAAAATTAGCATATCAAACTAAATGACAAAATTGAGACCCTGCAGTTCATGTTGTAAGGAGGGACACGGAATACACAGAGGAGCCACATGGAAGCCATTTTCATAGTTCTTTTACTTTTAGATTATACTCATGTTGTCTTTTTTTGTCAAACAGAACTTGATACATAACCCTGCTGATTTTTCGTTTTGAAACCCTACGTAATTCATAGTCTTGAACATTCTTATTTTTATACTGATTTTTCAGAAATATATCAATTACTATATGTAGCATATATTTTATAGTTCGAATTCATTAATGAGAGGGTCGGTTGAAACAAGAAACCAAAACACCCTCCTTTGGTATAAGGGGGGGGGGGGTCGTAAACAGCACGAAACTTTCAGCGGGGTCACATGGCATCTTCGCTCCGGAGCTCCGAAACCAGTAGAAAAATGTCTGACTTGCTCTTGGACGCGATGACGTTCTAGCGCATCCGCCAATCAGATGAAGGGATTGGCGTTGCCGAAAAGCTCCCGCCAATTCAGACTGACGAGCGCGAGGTGGTTTGCCTGGATCTGAAGGGAAACACTTGGAGCAGGCGAAAGTGATTTGTTTAGTAAAAGTAATAATATTGCTGTCGTTCGGTTACACTTTATTGTAAAAGATATTGTTTCAGAGGACAAAACAAATGAAATAGCACTGCTGGAATATTTACAAACAGGTATTTTTGCGCTAAAGTTGCTCCTAGTATAAAGGAAGTTTTTGATGGTAGTGATGCTAACAGCGGAAGACCCGTCCTCGGAAGGGCCTTTGCCGACCATCCCGAGGGGCAGAGGTAAGACCTAAGAATACACTTCAGATGAACAAATAACAATGTTCTCTGGGCTTATGTTTTAATTATTGAGCTACTCGTTAACTATCGTAGTTTTATTATCTTGAACTATCTATAAAGCGTTCGATTGTCATCATGTTGTTGACTTCCTTCTAGTGAATCAGTAAGTTGTTTGTCCTTAAAATGGCCTTCTCTTCTAAATAGTGGGCCACGACGGGTTATTAAGGTGTAAATTATTGGCCATCCTCTCTTTCATTGATTGGCATAATGCGCCCTTTTGTTTTCAAGTCTCTTAAGTGGTAGCCGACAGAAATGAGTTTATTTGCTTTCTTTTTTACTCAGGGGTAAAATTCACCAGGTCATATTTAAGATTTTCGAGAGCGGGAATCGAGTGATAAATCCCGTGTTTTGTTGGGGATGTACCTGACTAGCTACTTCATTAATTTGCGGATTACAACAGTCCGCTCGGGTGACAGAAATTTTCATTTTTCCCTCTTGAGAGTATTTCCAAGCATACTTCCGCTTCGTACGGAGCCGAGTTTTATTGGCAGCTTTTCGATCTCACAGTCGGGGGATGGCCGCCCAATGTCCCGGCTCCTGGACGCCTTTTCTTGGCTTTTGCGGCGCTGCGGTGTCCCTGACGTGGGAGCGCGGAGTCTGGGCCTGCGCCTTGGCCCTTCATTCATCTACGTACTTCTGGCGGGAGAGCAAAGCAAATAATTCTCCTTTTTTTTGTTGCTGCTCTGTCCGGTTTGCATCTCGGTTCGTCTCGTCATGTGCCCGGGACTGGCATTTTTGCCCTGTCTCAAAGATGTTTTCAGAACGGGTATTTTAAAAGTGGGTAATGCGAATTTGTCGAAATTTACGGGCATCCACAACGAGCTGACTGCCAGCTCTTGTTATCGCGTGAACAAACAGGTGTTGATCGCTGTCGTACAATAATGACTAGTTTTAGAGGTTGGCTTTGTCTACGTATTGCAATACATTAATAGGAAAGCTTGTAAGATTAGACTCTTCAAAATGGCCTCCGATCTCATGTTAACACTTAAGAAGCTCACTCGATTTTTAAGTTCATAGACTGGGTTTCGCTGTGTCTTGCAGGTATGGATTGCAAGGACAAGTCCAACACTGCTGTCAAGAAGCTTGTTCAGGGTATGTTTCCTTTTCACTACACCTGGGCTACTTCACCAATCTGTCATTTTGCCTGGTAATGTCAAATACGTTGGCCTCAATATTCAAAATTAATCTTTATGAAAGAGGTCTAAATTTCTGTCACTCATAATTTAAAGATATGCAGTTAGTGTAGCTGCAGCCAAGTTCAGTACCTGTGTGCGATTTTTAATTTATGTAAATGCTGGTCTATGTATGCCATTTGCGTATTTTAAGTTTTTATGCTATAGAAGTAGAAAAGTAAGTATTAGGGATTTCTCCACAGCTCGCCTTCCTTTCAAACGTCTAAATCCAGTCCCTAAGGAAAATGGAGAACTTAAAAAGTCACGGAGCACTGTGGGCCCCCCTAACCTTAAAACTGAGGCTTCGGATGGAGAGAATGAGATGGAGTGTTCCCCTTTACCGCTACCTCGTGAAAAACCCCTGGTGAATGGCCGGGGGCCCCTGGACATTTTTATGAGTCGCAGAAACTGCTCCCTGGGCAGCGCTGTAACCATTGACCTCACTGAGGACTCAAACTCTGTGGATGGCACATTGCAGCCAGCTGCAGTGTTCCCCCCTGCATCTGGGCCGTCCACGCAAGAAGATCAGCCGAAAAAAGACCCTGAGCCTGTTCAGGACTCCAGTACCAAGCCCAGCTTGGAGAGTGTTGCAGACGTAGCCTCTAATCCACAGTCAGGCTCTGCACTGGAGGAGCACCTACTTGTCTCTGAACCTGAGGAGGATGGAGAGGCTGAGGTGTCCAGCCATGGAAATGAGTCTTTGCAGTCACCATTATCCGTCAGCTCAGCGTCAGTGGTGGAGAGTTCACCCGAGACTGCCAAAACCACATGCACTCCACCTTCAGCAGTGAGTCAATGTTTTGCCACAGTCTTATAATTGTAGCATGATATTGTAGTTAAAGTGTTTTTATCTTAGTTTTCTGATTTGATCCTATTGGTAGGTCTAATTTGCAGAATAGTAATTTGTACAGGAAGTATGGTGTTAATTTCAAATTTGAGTCATGAAGTGAAGTCTTGGCTTTAATAAAATAAAAATTTCCACAGGGACCAAAGACCAATGCGAACGCAAGTGAGGGAAAAGTAAAAAGACGTTCTTTAAAGGTAATGTTTTAAAGCTATGAAATAGTTTTTAAATGGTCAATATCTTCCCACTCTCCCTTAAGTAGAAAATGTATTCTTTATTGGTGCTTTGACAGCAGGTGATTTACTGCTTTTCTGCATGTGTAGTAAACAGGCAAAATGTGCAAAGTTTTGGCCGATGTCCTTTAGGGCTCCGAGGAGCAACGCCGGCAACAGCAGGAGCAGCGCATGGAGCGAGATCGGCTGCGGCAGGAGGCCCAGGCAGCCAAAGAGAAAAAGAGGGAGGAGGCACGCAGGCTGAAGGAGGAGCGTGAGAGAGAGAGAAAAGAGAAAAAGGAGAGAGATGAGAAGGAAAAGAGAGAGAAAAAAGAGAGGGAGGAGAGGGAAAAGGCTGAGAAGCAGCGGGCGAAGGAGGAGCAGCGCAAAGTAAAGCAGGAGTGAGTGACTCTGCTTTTCAGCTTTCTGCTTGATGGGAGGAAATATTTAAACTGACCAAAAGCAATTGAATATTGTAATATTGGATGTATGAAATGTAAATAATGGAATTCTGGTTGTGATTTTTTTTCCCCAAATTCCTAAGAGCAAAACTTGAAGAAAAGAGGAAAAAAGAAGAAGAAAAACGGTTGAAAGAAGAGAAAGATGTGAGACAGACTTCCTTGTTTGGTTATATTTGTCCTTGTGCCTTGTGTTCTCTTGGATTCTTAAAATCACAAATCACATTTCCGACTGACTAAAATGGGGGGGGAAGGTGCTTAATTTAAAAAGTTCACATTGTTACCAAGGTGAAAGTTTTCACTTTAATTTTTATTATTCTACCACAGTCAGAATTTTGTTTATTGCGGAGTAGGTTGACCCCACAATGAACTTTTTTGGTATACTGGTGGTCAATCCACAAACAAATCAAAATGCAATGAGTAATTAAAGGAAAAAAATATTAAATAAAAGCAATCAAAGCAAAAACAATACAATAGCTTTATAATGTGCTATTAATAAAAAATATTAAGAAACTTTCATCAATTTAAAAAGCTATACATATATATTTTTTTTTCCCCCCTCAGCGAATAAAAGCAGAGAAAGCAGAGATCACCCGGTTTCTACAGAAGCCCAAAACTCAGCAGGCCCCAAAGGTAAGATTTTTACGGTCCCTGGTCTTCTGTACTTATAAACACCGCATGATTTATTTTTAAGCCTTATCTGTCAATGCCGATTCTACTATTTTTGTTTAATAATTAGCAGACTAACCATGTTTGTAACACTTTAATGAACTTCGATTTCTGCAAGCAAAATATTTTAAATAACCTTTTCAAATAAAATTGGCTCTGCAAATGTCAAATGAAATTGGTCATTCTAAATGTCCGTAGAAAAACTATCCCAGAAACAGCTTTTTGTTCTCCATGCCCCCTGCAAAGTTATCGTCTTCATCCCACACTAAGGAATCTCCAAAAAACATACATGCATCTCATAAGCATTTTAACTCGCCTATCACACAACCAACATTCTTGAGGGGCAGGAGGCATGACTGTGGATGGAAACCGAATGGGCAAGTGGGTGATAGAGTCACGATCCTTTTGGTTATAATCACGATCCACAATATGTAAATGTTTTTTTTTTTTTGGTTTGTAGTGATGTTAATCATGTAACCACTTAACCAGTCTGTCTTCACAAGAAACAGTGCGGGTAGCATCATAATAAACTTAAGTTGTGTAAAAAAAAAAAAAAAAAAAAAAAAACACATAACAGAAAATGAATCATTATCGAAAGTGCTTTTAATTGGTTTTACTACTAAAGTTTCAAAAGTTTTGGGTACAGATTAACATTTATCACATTCGTCAATAACTGGATTCAGTTTATCTGGATTCAGTTTATAACAAGTACCAAAAAAATAATTTCTAAAATAATTAAATAAGAAATGTAAGGTTTTGAATTGTGTGTCGGTAAGAAGTGTTTGCTTCTGTTTGGTTACTTCAGAAAGTGTGGAAGGTGGGGTGCAAAGCCAGACAGTTAACTGATTAAAAAGGATTATTTTTTTTGTTTAAGATCTACCCACAAAATTGAGATTGACTGAGGCAGGTAATTGACAAAGAAGTGAGATATCCAGGCAGTGCTGAGATGTTATGCTGGCTGATATTGCTTTGTTTTACATCGTGCTGTTGGTTATTGTACTGTCGCAACCTTCAAGTAAGCAGGCATCACGTGATGGGCACTTGCTGGTTTGTTCTGTCGTTTATAATGATAGTGTTCAGTGGTGCTCAATGGGAGGTCGGCTTAGCTGCACTTGTGTCTTGGCCCGTATGTGTGTGATGTGCTGTTTGTCTTACTTGTCATCCTGCTCCATCTCCCTTGTAGACGCTGGCGGCTGCCTGTGGGAAATTCGCTCCCTTTGAGATCAAGGAGCACATGTGTTTGGCGCCACTGAACCGTGTGGTCTGCGAGGAAGAGGTTCTCGATTCTTTGGACCGGTACCTGGCTCAACCAGATGTCACCCTGGATGGCCTGAGGGATTTGCGGAGGCACAAGCCCCGCAGATCGGGCCGAACCAATCTGTGGCACTCTGAGCCTTTCAGGTAAGGGTAGGGTATACAGGATGGTTTTCACTGCTGGGTATCAGTGTAAAAGAGCTCTTCATGTATGTGTCTATAATAGTATGTATTTAGTACATATTTTCATTCTGTGGGAATGTTTTGTCAAATTTTGTTGTAATAACATTTGCAGGTTCCGTTAACTGTTATCCTCAGTTCCTTTCCTAAAATTGTAATAACTCATTAAAAATACATGAAACAATGTTGTTTCTGTGTCTTTAGAAGATGCCTCAACTAGTATATTCTGGCAAGCTGCTCATTTAAATACATAATTCAGGGCACGTTTACAGTGTGTGATGCTGAGTCTTTTTATAGTAATTTTATTTTCATGGTAAAATACATAACTTAAAAACTGATAATCTTAGCCTGTAAGAGCCTAAGAGTTTACAGTACTCTTACTGAGAAATGGGAAACTGAAATCAGATGGCCTTTTCGTAAGCTTTATATTGTTTCGAAGTGTTTGTCAAAGTAGTTATGCATTTACTTCCGCTGATTTCTGCAACAGATGGTTGATCAATTTGTCCTAAGTGTGTTGTCCACCCAGTTAAAGTGTCTGTTTGTGTTATGCTGTTTCCTGGAACAGTGTTGTTTTGATAGAAGGCCAAAAGCCAGATGGTGTACCAGATCGGCAGCACTGTGGTCGCATGAAACTCCTGCAGTTCCATGAGAATTATCGGCCAGCCTACTGGGGTACATGGAGTAAAAAGAGTTTGGTCGTCTCTCCACTCTGCCCATTTCGACAGGACAAAGTGAGACCCCGGGCCACAATCATTTCTCTTTCTTTAGCGTCGAGACTTTCCAATGTTCTGAGCTCCTCCTGTGTTCCTAGGAACTGCTGGACTATGAGGTTGACAGTGATGAAGAATGGGAGGAGGAAGAGCCAGGGGAATCTCTTTCTCACAGTGAAGGGGTGAGTTAGCACTAGGCCTTAGGTTGACACATTTTAACTATTCCCTTTCATTAATTTGATTATTCTATGTATATAATATTCAGTCCAGCATATTGCTCAGTTTTCAGGGACACTTGCTTAATTCTGTAAAAATATTTCTAATTTATTTGTTTCTTAACAAAGGTCCATTTACAAGCAGAAGTTGTAACACATCTTTATAGTGTCAATATTTTTGACAGTTATTCGATACTATTCCCATTTTGCTATAAATTACAATAGTCATTGGCTCCCAAAGGGATACTAATTACAAATGTTTGGTTTTTATTGCAAAGGTGTTACTAATTAAAAAGCTCCCAAAGGACTCCTTGTCAATGAACTATTTAACTCTGAACATCTTTTATAACTATAGTTTACTATTAATTGAAATAAATGTTTTACTTTTAAACTTAATGGTTGTTTGTAGTGTGATATGTTTTGTAAACGAAAGATTAAAGTAATGATTTTTACTGTAAAACCAATAAATTTGTGGTATTTTTACTAAATTAAGCAATTGCCTCAAGATTTTCTGTGAGGTACTGTAGTATTGCAACTGTGCTGCGTAGCATGTGCTGCCATAACATGGAAAACATGGTGTAGTGACCTGCACACCTCTGTAATATGGGGGCCTTAAAAAAATAAACAAAGCAATCAGTAAAGGTTATTGTGTAACGGTAAGTATACACTAGACAATTTTAGCCCCGATTTTCTGCCCGCTGACAGATTGCCAACAAAAGCCCCAGATGGGAGACAAATCAGTGTTCGCTCCACATTGGCAAATCAACCCTTGAACGCTGTTTGTGAAGTGTTCAAAGACGCAATCTGACAGACTCACCAGTGTGTCCCAGACACCCGTCAGATATATAGCAGATTAAATATCTGGACTTGACTCCAAATCCTGTAATGTGAAAAGTGTTGTGACCCAGTTGCAACTGGCAGTGAGTGCAGCGACAAGCTGCAGCCAATGAGAGTGTAAGGCACTCGGTTAGGGGAAACTTGGGGTAGGCGTTGTTCAGCATAAACAAGCATGGCTGCACCACAAATCCTGTCTCTCACGTGGTACCAAATGGTGTCACTTTTCCCGTGTTTCCATAACAAAACATGCTTTAGAGACCAGACATACTTGACAGGGATTCCTCTTGGTGAAAGATCTTGTAACGTGTGACCGCCTGTGGCTGATCAGTCATGGAGTGTGCAGACCTCAATGATTTCAAGATTCCCGATGATAAGAAAAGATGTGTACTATGAACAGTACAGCTATCGGGCAACTTTGTAAGTCAGGTAGTGGAATGGAGGAGTATGGTACTTTCACATTTGATGGGTAGCCTTGCTAAGAGGTCTTTGTATTCCGACAGGATGAGGAGGAGGAGGGTGGTGAGGATGACGACGACGACGATGGATTTTTCGTACCACATGGTTATCTGTCAGATGGCGAGGGAGCACTGGAAGAAGAGGTATTTGATTTTTATTCAAGATTCACAGTTCACTGCAGTTCAGTGTTGACAGATCATAGTCATTAGGGTTTAGTTTGCATGTACTGCTGAGTTTACAATATTGCCTTAGCCTTTTATCTATTGTAACAATGGATTATAGTTGGAGTGACAAGACTCTTTACCTTTTACTATTCAATAGCATTAGCAGCTTTATCGTGAATTAATGAAAACCTTATAACTGATTAGCCTGACAAATTGAAGTGGTGATTTGAATAATAGCAATTGTTCACATTTTATCGTGCTCAGTTTTATTTTCCTGCAGCTAAGGTTGAGATTGGATTAAATATGGGTTGTCGTGCGATTTGTATAAAATCCTTCAAACCTTTCTGTAGCAGTGTTAGCTGTGGCTGTTCTTCTTGGCCTCATACTGTCCTCGCTTAAACCTTCAGTCAGTCTCAGAATCATAGCAATCTCTGCCTTTCCAGGAGGGTGGTGATCCAGAGAAGCAGAAAGTGCGGCAGAAACTGAAGGCTCGAGAGTGGGACGAGCTGATGTCCAAGAAAAAGTTCAAAGTGCTAGAGGCGGTGGTGACGGGCTGCACTTGGGAGAGGGAGGGGCTGGAGGCCGAGCTGCTGCACCCCTATGCCGTCTGCCTGCTGGAGCCCCTGCCCAAAGAGGAGCCCAGCACCCCGGAGGGGCCTTCGCGGGAAGTTCTGGATAAGCAGAGTGAGTGCACCATTCTCCATTCTCCAAAGTTCTCTCTCCCTTCGAATCTTCATTTGGCTCCCCGTTCTCTAATCGTATGTTTTTCCCACGAGCTCATCTCGTCTCATCTTGGTTGACGCAGAGGTGTGCTGTGCTCACTTTCAGTGCTCGGCGCCCTCCTCCCCCTGCTGCACGGCAACGTGAACAGCAGTAAGGTGATCATCACGGAGTTCCAGGAGTTCTGCCGTCAGCAGCTTCCTTCACCAACCAACAGTCCTCAAAGCGATAATGTCCCAAAAAGGTATCACCTCTGGGGTGGTTTAAAATCTGTTTTTATGTTTCACTTTCAGTATCTTAATTCTAGGGTTTTCAAACTGTTTTGGACAACAGTTTTTTTTTTTTTTCCCTTGGACAAACTCATACATTTTACAGTGATCTTTACCAGTGTAAATGTATTTATGCCCTTTAATGTAATTATCTATTTAGTAATGCATATAGTAATTTCACTTGTAAATTCTTGCTGTTTTGAGGTTTGTAATGAACCGAATGTCGATGTATTCACACAGTTGTACTTGTAATACACCTGCGAAAAGGTCAGTGGTAATGTACCATGAAAACATCTGTGTAATGAGCAGCCCAGTCAGCTAGGTCAGTAGAGTAACCCAGTGCTGGATGCAGTGGCACCCCGGTCAGCTTTGAGTATGTGGAAGGGGTTTATCATGTAGGTTACATCTGAAAGTTGATAGGGAGGTGGTTAGTGTAATCATATCCCCCTCTTATCCTTAAGAATTCGCCTGAAGAAGCTCATCAAGGAGTCTGCCGTTTATGAGAAGCGGGCCAACTACCGCCGTTGCTGCTGGTACGTGCATGCTGAGGTGCTTGCACGCTTTGACCAGGAGGCCTTGCCCATTCCCTGCCAGTGGACCTACGTTACCCCAGGGGCTCACAGTACGCGTGAAGAGGGTCCTGGGGTCAGTGGTGCCCCGAACACCTCTCCGACCACCCCTCAGTCTGCCTCCAACACCCCTTCTTCCAACAAAAGAAAGAGTGCGGGCAGCATGTCCATCACCAAGTTCATGAAGAAGTGTGCCAATACGGGGCAGGTAGGCATCGACTGAGTGCATCATGCCATATCCCCAAATTGACTTAAGAGTTTGCCGATGTTGTGAATGTACAGTTAGCGTTTCTGTGTTTTAGTGCATTAAAACAATGATGTTGTAAACCCTATACACTGTGGGGCAAAAAATGGGTCAAAACCAAATTGCACAACATTAAGCTTTGGCCCATTTTATTTTGCCCAGGAGGGTAGATGCTAGGGCCAGGCGCCAGCTTTTCGGTGCTATATGGGCATTTATTTACGGCCACAGTTTAAGCAGTTTAGTAGTATGGCTAAAATATTAATGAGGCTTTGTATGTCACCCAAAAGTCATTATTAGTATAAATACGGCATATCCTTATGCTTAATAAATGTGTCAGACATTGAACTGCAAAAAGTACCACCACACCGCCGACGTCTTTTTACCTTGTTTATCCACAAGATCTCCTCTTTTAAACGATGTCATGGCTGCTCTTCTTCACCGCGACTTCAGCGTGATGACCAAACCGTAGTATACCAAAACAGTATTATGTGGTGTGCTCTGCTAATCGAATTTAAGAAACATAAAGTTTATACAGATTACTAACTTTTGGGTATCACAAAATGCATCTCATTAATATTTAAGCCATACTACTAATCTTCTTACCAAATTATGGGCGTAAATAAATGTCCGTGTAGTACCCAAAAAGATGGCGTCCGGCCAAATGCTTCATCTGTTATCTGAAGCCCTGGTGATTATTGCGCATGCGCGATATAATATCGATATGATATTGTCCAGCCCTAGTAGATGCTGTAATCTAAGGTAGATAGAATTGTAAGTTTATTTCCAAGTGCCCCATGGAATTACAAGCATGGTGACAGTATGACTAGATTAATCCCTTGTGCTTGACTTGTGCTAGTGTTCGCTGGGTAGTGGGGATAGATCGTTCCACACTATGGTGAAGATGAGAGATGCTGAGATTGGGGTTGCTGGAGGTTAGGTTTTGCAGTTAGGGGAGTGAGCAGTGTAAATAGATTTGGTAGGACCATCTATAGATGCCAACTGGGGCAGAGGTTGCTACCCCCTGCTGGGGTAGTGATTGATGATCTGATGATTGACAGGCTCAGTACTGCTACTGATGTATGGAGGCTGAGGTGAAGAAGCTTTAAAATAATGAAATCGGCAGCATAGTGCAGCTGTCTGGTGCAAACAAGCCATTATAAACTTAATCAGTCAGCTGGGACCTTTGTCTCAAGTGGAAAGCTCATTTACACTTAGCAGTCAATAAATGTGTATAAATGTCTATTTTTGGTTGAATTCTGCTAATTTAAGCAGTTCATTCAAGCTGTTTCTATGGCTGTGCTTTGCGATTTCTTGATCACACTTAATCACACTCTTTGCTTTGCGATTTCTTGATCACACTCATTCTTTTTTAGTGAAGTTAGCAAAGCACTACAGTAAGGATGAGATGGATGATGTATGTATTTTCTACTGTGGGCGTATGCAGAGTTAATTAGGGGATTTAATGTGATTCTGAATCTGATTTTGACAGGGTATCTGTGGTATTAAAGTCTTAGTCTTAATTTTGAGTTGAACCAAGCCTTCAAAAGTCAAGTCTTAAATTTGTTTACTAGGCATTAATCTTTTGAGGTCATAAACATATTTAGTCTGCTGAAAAATCTTTCCTTTATGTTTTCATGCAACTGACTCTTAATGGGTGTACTAAGAAGTCTGTTTAGCCGGATTACTTTTCAGTGCAATAAGTCCGCGGGATAAGAATATTCAACTTACGGACAACTGCCATAAAGCTTTGAGTTAAATACAATGGTTCGTAATAATGAACACACAAGCTACTTTGTGGCACTCCTGAAAACGGCTTCAGTTTAATGGTGTTGTAAAGTTACCTCAGAAATGCCCCTTCACTAATGCAAAACTTCTATGCAACGAGAGTAAGCATTAACCTTTAATCATTCTTTTTCTGTTTATCGAAACTGTTTTAAGAACTGTTTCATTTTTTTACAGTACTGTATACAGACACTGCCCAAGATTTGCTTTCTCTTCAATACAGTATTGTATGTAGTGCTCTTACTGTATTATGTACTGTTGTTTTTAAGATGGTACAATGCATTTGAAACTTTCATGTGTGTTTTTATATGCGTAGAGAGAAAATATATACTAAGACAAACATTTAACTGACACTAAATAAGAACCGTATGTACCGTTTCTGACTTGGCTACAAATTCGATTTAAAGACAGACTTTAGAATAAACCTTGTTTATAACCTGGTGACTGCCTTTATACTACGAAAGATAGTTCACTTGTTAGATGTAATTTAGCCTGCAAGCCTTTCCTGCTAAGATCTTTCAATAAGCAAGCCAATCATTTTTTAATTGCAGACCTTTGGCCACTGGCAGAGATGCACATTGATCTTTTTTGTGTTTAAAACCCTTTCACTATTTGTACTAAATCTTGTTAATCTAATCTAAAGTGGTGATCTCTGCTGTGACGAGATACTGGTTCAGTATTTTGAGTTGATGGAAACCCTTTGCACACCCCTTGGTTTTCTAGATGACAGGTGAAATTTACTTAGTATTTGAATGTTCACGCGGGTATTTCATGTTCAGTAACAGTTGCTCGCTTAGTCACCGGGGTAATGGACACACTGCAATTATTAATAAAGATGAATGGAAATACATAATCTGAAAATCAAGTGATGTGTCCCTCATAGTCCATTGCTTAAACCACACTTTATTGGATATGTCTATTCTCATTTAGTTGTATTTCCATTTATTCTACTCTTTGCACTTTTGGGTAATTCTAAATGAAATTGGATGTTAATGTCCTAAAGTGCGTGTGAGGGAGGGAGGGAGGGGGGGTGAAACGTCTTCATTTTTGCCTTGTGGGGACATTTTTCAGGTACTCGCAATATAAACCTCAATTTTATAAATGTCATGTGTTGCATTTTGTTCAGTTACTTATGGTTATGGGTTAGGGCTGGGTTGAGTTTAAGGTTGTCATAGTCATAAGATTAGGGTTTTGTCCACAGAAATGAATGGGAATGGAGAATCCATACAAAGATATACCTATTCTAGGTGTGGGGCTTCCTGCTGTGTGTGTGTGTGTGTGTGTGTGTGTGTGTGTGTGTGTGTCCCCATAACGTGATAAATATCCGGTTTTTTTCCCCCTTATGGGGACCGGTTTCCTGGTCCCCATAAGGGAAAACTCTATTTTATAAAAATCGGTGACTGCTATGAAAAA
>JABJVO010000034.1:4585301-4607963 GCA_026770805.1 Boulengeromyrus knoepffleri
GGGTAGGGGTTAAGGTTGTCATAGTTAGCGTTAGCATTTTTCCCATTGAAATGAATGAGTGGCCCCCATAAGGATATATATACCCTACGTGTGTGTGTGTGTGTGTGTGTGTGTGTGTGGCCACGTACAACCCCGATTGCAAAAAAGTGGGACACTGTGTAAAATGTATATAAAAACAGAATGCAATGATTTACAAATCGTATAAACCCATATTTAATTGAAAATATAATTAAGACAACATACTGAAATTGTATTGTTTCATGACGAATATATGCTCAATTTATATTTGATGCCTGCAACACATTTCAAAAAAGTTTGGACAGGGGCATGTTGACCACTGTGTTGCACCAGCTCTTCTTTTAACAATGTAAACGTTTGACAGCTGACGAGACCATTTGATGGAGTTTAGAAAGTGAAATGTTGTCCCATTCTTGTCTGATATAGGATTAACTGCTCAACAGTTCCGGGTCTCCTTTGTCATTTTTCATTTCATGATGTGCCAAATGTTCTCAATGGGTGAGGGGTCTGGACTGCAGGGAGGCCAGTCTAGCACCCGGACTGTTCTACTAAGGAGCAATGCTGTTGTAATACGCGCAGAATGCGGTTTGGCATTGTCTCGCTAAAATATACCAGGCCTTCTCCAAAAGACATTGTTTGGATGGCAGCTTTGTTGCTCCAAAACCTGTATATATCATTCAGCATTAATAGTGCCTTCCTACATGTCATGGGCACTAATGCACCCTCATTTCACTACAGATACTCTCTTTGTAACTGTGCGCTGAACTCAGTGGTGTTTCTGGATCATGTTTAGATGTGGTTTCTTCTTTGCATTGTTGGTTTTCATCCCACAATTGTGGGTGCAGCAACAAGCTGTTGGAAGTGTTCCCTGTTTTTATTGAAGTTTCATAGACACCTGTGCCTTGATTGTCACTTTGTAAAGTGTGGTTTATTATTCACAATTGTTGTTTAATTCAAACTTGAAATGAAAAGTGGGTGTAGTTAGAGATGCACTGATCTGATATTCTGATCAGTATCTGCACTGATCCAGACCAATTTAGATGGATTGGGTATATGTAACCAATCCATTTCTGATACTTATTTAATTTTAGGTAGTCTGATAAGATAGGTATCAGCAGCTGTGTATTGGATTGGAAGTTTGGAACTGAAAAAATGTGGAACGGCCCATCCCTAGGTGTACTCACTGTAGTGTAAATATTGCTATTGATTCTGGAAAAGCGTATTTCTGCTTAAAGTTAGGTAATAAATTCAGCTTTAAAGTGATATTAAAAAGGTCTTAGTCTTAAATTCCACATCAGGATTTCTGCATACACCTTGTCCTACATGAAACCTTTTTTATAGGTGATAGTTTTGATAAGTATAAGTAGCTTGCATACAGTCCTAAATGTTGTACTTCTATTGCGGAAAAAGTGAATTCCTGATTGAGGGTAAAATTCCTCATAGTTACATTGAAGTTTGGGGCATAAAACAAATCATAAATAGGAAATTTATATTAACTTGATGCTTTTCAAGTAGCGATAGATAGTAGTAGAATTCATCAAAACCATTTATGGATGGTTAAATTCCTACTCCTTTCATGCACAACTGTAAAATATCTTGGTCAAAGATCATATTTCAAACTACAGCACAGTGATTCCCAACCCGGTTCCATGCAGATCTTTGGGAGCAAAAATGTGGACTGTCTGGCAGGGAGCTGGGAGGATGCAAAAATGTGGACCGTCTGTGGGTTCCCGAGGACCAGCTTGGCATAAACTGTGGTATATCAGAAAACTATTTGTAATGGTAGCATAATCTTCTGGAAGGCTTAGCTCTCTGGTAGCTGCTGGTTTATGTCTGCAAGGTTGCTCAGCCCTTTTGGATAGACAATAAGAGCTCTAGTGGTGAGAGAGTGAAAATCGGTCAGAACCAGAGTATAATGGTTACTGTATATGTGCTATCAGCTGTGTTTACCTCAGCTGTGTGTGTGCAGGGCATGAATGTGCATGTACATTTGTACAATATTTTCCACATTGACTTCTTTATGGGGAAACATCATACCACTTGAATCCTGTATTTGTAAATTTCATTAACTGCCTTCATACCACTGCACTGTCATTCTCCTGTCTGAAGTGGTGATTCATTTCCTGTGACCCCATACATAGTGGTGACCAGGCAAATCACAGTAGGAAAAAAGGGCTCGATTATAATCATTCATTTTAACTAAACGGAAACTAAAGGCGAAGAAATCACTACAGATCACTTAGATAACAGCAGTCCTTCAGGCTGTGGACCAGATCCTGTGGTCAGTAGTTACATCAGTAAATCATTTTGGTATTTAATCTGTTTGTAGTCTAGTTATACTTCACACTCCTGTTTAACCTGCCTAAACAAGATGCTGTGTATCTTGTTTACTTGTAGTACAACTGGATACTAGGAGATAAAGCTGAATTAATAAAACCGTAGCTGAATACCATGGTCCATATTTTGCTTAGTCAACTGTGTGGGAACCTTTTGTATAAGCAGTGGGGCATTATACTTTTCTAAACACACTCCACGATGGTTCTTCTCCACAGCCATGCATTTAAAAATGTATAATGCACAGCTTGTGCATTAACTCTTATTTATTTTATAGGTTATTTAATGGCAGGTGGCTTTGTTTTAATAGCTCCTTAAAAATCTGCATTTTAGCATTAATTCTTTGGTTTAACAGCAAAGTATACTCTGTAGTCAAATACTATTTTTCTCATACAATGTAAAAGTTTTCTTCATATGCACTGCATCTTGCATTATTGTCTGTATTGTGCTCATATAATAAACTATATATAGGGGCAAGCAAGATTAATACCATCCAAAAGTTTAAACTAAACTGAAATTAATGTTACTGTGGATAAGGTTTTTTTTAGACTATTTGAAATAAGCCAATAATACTGTACTGTTTTAACATTTCATCTTTGTTTGTGAAAAACTGCCCTTAAATATAGAAGTTAGTGTTTTCTGGTAATGGGATTTATTTTCCTTATCTTGACCTATATGGTGATCTGCGCATTCTATTAGGGTGAAGCCATGGAGACTGATGGATTCCAGGCAGACACTGAGGATGATGAGGATGAGACGGACTGCATCATCATCGGCATGGATCCTGGTAGGTTGAGTTTGGACATGGGAGGTGTTTTATGTGCACACATTAGGCTGGGCAATATCTTAAAAAATGCAATATTTTAATTTAAAAAATCCGAGTTAAATGATAGTGAGTTGTACAACACCCTCCCCCTGCGCACACGGTACCGAGCGGGACACTTACATTTTTTCAGCAAAAAAAAAAAAGTGACAAGATGAAGAGAACTTGGAGATGATATTTGAAGGCTGGTGTGCGCTGATTAGTGATGTTGATCATTTATAGTCTCTGTGGGAAATGATCAGTCTGTGAGCCAGATTTAATTATTTAAAGCAATTCACAGACCATTATAACAAATGTTTACATACTGATACTTTCATGTACCATACAAGGAATTAAATACTTTTGTTTTTTTTTTTTGTTTTGTTTTTTTTTTTTTTAATGCATCGGAAACATAGGCTATAATGCTGAACAGAAAGTCAAATCTTTATCTTAAGCTTAAGCCACACAAAGTATTTCCCTGACAAACGCAATAATCTGCCATTAGACACTGGGTTACTTGTCTACTATAATCGATTATCAGTATCCTTAGAACGTTCAGCTCTGTGCTCAAATCTGGTATGAGTCTGACAGTGGTGCGTAGTTCAGGTCAAGAGTAAAAGTCCAGACCAGGATTTTGTTTCGACCAACCGTGTGAGCACTCTGTGACTCTCTATACTCAACTGTTTGGTTGAAATAAAATCTTGATACTTTTATTTTTTGGATTTGTATTGGTTTGGACTTTTATTTTCTGAACCTGAATTATCCACCTCTGATGAGTAACGTTCATCTCCCTTGCAGGATCTACAAAAGAACTCATGGAGGTAGCGACCTCTGAACCCGCTGCTAGCGCTCTGTCCTGTCAGGCTCCCACTCCTGCCACAGCATGAGGGTTTTACCCTAAAAATGTTTTGGTCAGATCTGGGGCTACAGTCAAGGAGGCACACATGCCATCCACTCAGTATTACTCAGCTGAAATAATAATAATAATGATGATGATAAAATGCCCACAGCCAAACTGCCACATTTCTACCCAAAATGAGAACATCTGCCCCTGACTGCCAGTGCCGGTGCATTGGCAAGGCTGTCAGACCCCACGTGTGAAGTGGTGTGAGAACTGCTCGCTTTCAGCAGGATGGACTGAGGGAGGGGGGTCCCTGACGGGAGTCTTGGTGTCTGGGCCTCCATGCCCAGAGGATTAGCTACCAGCAGATTTGCTGGTCCAGCTTTTTTATATATAAATATATATATATATAAGAATTTGTTTTATGTCGTTTTGTACACAGATGTTTCCAAAATACTTGAACTGGTTTACGTCATTAAAAAAAATTGAGTAAATGTATCTCAGTTTTACGTGCCTCGCTTGTTTTGTCACTCTGGCTGTGTTGAAATCAATGAATCTGTTTTGATTTATTAGTTTACTGGGTTTGTAAAATGCTAGATAGCATTTGCCTTCCAAGCTGCTACGCCAGACTTGGCTGTACTATTCTAAGCCTCCATTCTGTGCCCTTCAGTAATGGTTTGGGGGTCACATTAAGGGCCTATTCCCTCCTTGAGTGACTGTTTAATCTTTAGTGGCAGAGATGCTTAGACTAGTTTGCAGTTGTGACTTAAAATGTCTAAGAGGAAAATTTTGAAATAAAGCATTATTTTAAAAATAATCTTGACGTACAGCATTTCAAGATTCTGCACAGGTAACTGGCTGATATGCTCATTTAATTGTTTTAAATGAGCCAGTTTGAATGTACAAGTGTGTAGATGGGTTTCATTTTACAGTACATATTGTCCTTTTAACCTTAATTCATCCCAGTACAAAGTTGCTGTACATTTTGATTTATTCAGATAAGATCATAAACACTCAAATCTGTTATAAAGGTCACCGTGACAATTTAAAACCACCATACAAACCTCAGGCATGTCAAATATATACATAGTTTTTAAACACAATAAAAGCAAATAAGTACATTTGTAAGTTATCAGAGTGAGATAAAGTGCATACTGGGCTAGCAGAGATAATTTAGTATTGTGTTAAAACAAAGTTATGTAACTGGAGCATAAACAAATAAGAACAAAACATAGTTTTAAATGTTTATAATGGGACCAGGAGCAGAACAAAGTATAAACACAAAAACCCAAGATTATCTATAGCTTCTCACCACTAGTAGCTGCTACATCCCATTACTTAATGGGCGTAGTCTGAGTATGCTTTGAATTTCAGGTGCGCTCAGTTAAGTCACCATTCAGTCTAAGCATTCAAACTTGAATGAACCGCTTCATTTTAGAGGGATCTGAACCTACAAGATTCAAGTGATGGTCAGATTCTGTTTAACAAAAATGCTTGCTTTTCAAAATATGCTTTTACGTTTCTGCAGTTCTTCATCAGTTTGCTGTGTGATGTTATAATTAGAGCAATACAGATCTTTTGTAATTAACCAGCAAGTTTAACGTCCGATGTCATGCAGCTGTTTGCCAGGTAAGCGTTCAGATTTTAGTAGGCATTAAGATTGCAGATTTGCTTTTCTGGTGGTTCTGTGGAGTTTTGCGCAGCAGTACTACTTAAAGGATGCTAAACGGTACAAGGTAGAGCCTAAATAACCATGTACCAAGACTCAATTGGATTTCGAACATGGCCAATCCTGGAAGGAATGGCAATGAACAGATGTGAGTCAGCTGACATTTTACTTTTCGAAAAATCATATCCTGTGATGTCATCGCATAGATAAGATTGCTTAGCTATAGTGGCAGGACAGCACCTGCATGGCCCATGTCCATCGCCGTCCTTCCAGGAGTAAAACTACAATACTGCGATACTACATCAGCAGACTGCTGAATACTGATGCTTTATTTCATTAGTGTTGACTGGAATCCCACACATCTGGGCCTGAACCACTAAACTGGCTCTCTTTCATTAGGACACTGGTGGGTATACAGGTGTAACCGAAAAACAAAACTGGACACACCTCTCGATTTATTCACTAGACTAATAAATCCGGGGCTAAAATTGTGACCGTTTAAAACATGGTAGGAAGCGAAGTAGGTCCCAGGATACAAAGGGTTGGGGGGGGAGGGAGGCTGGCGTATGGGTAGTACTTCTTAGACCAGGGTCCTGATGTTCTCGAGTAGTTCGGGTTTAAGCAGAGAGGTGCAATGTCCTCCAGCTGCAGCGATATCTGCTTGGACAGCAGCATCCCAGGAGAACGTCAGGAGAGCTGCTGGGACCTGAGGAAGAAAATGTGTAAGAGATCATTCTATGCATTCTGTTCAATGCAATCAGACACCCTCCACTGTCCTGCCTGGAGCATCTGACTGATCCAGTGCTTGGTGAGCATTTGGGGCTTCCCATTGAAAAAAGGTGCTTCATTCATCCACCTAGAAGCAAATTTTCTGATCTGGATATGGCCTCCAGGTACTGGTGAAACTTTGAAACTGAGGCAAATCATTGCGTTTTGTATCTTGAAACGCCCACCACGCTAATTTCACCAAGACTCATCTTTTTCCTTGCAGGTTCCCTTTTGGGTCCTGAAAGCTTTATTTGAATTTTTATTTATTCATGCACCTGAATCTTAGAGAGGTTTGTCAATGCTCACCAGATTACATTCGTTTAGTAATGTCTCGTCATCCTTCAGCTTCTGCCCCCCGGGGGCCATCAATTCAAAGGGCTGCCAGCCATCCACAAGTGACTCTCGCACAAACTCATAAAGGGCTGCCACTGGCTCTCTGGCCAGGAAGGTTCCTGCAGCATCCAAACAGAAAAAAAACAACCTTCAAACTCATTTCGTCACATGTCTTCACTGACTGCAGGTGAGAGGACTTTTGGAGATTCTTATGTACCAGAACTTACCCACAGGGATAAATTGTCTTATTATAAAAAGAAAAACTCTTCAGGAGCTGGATTGGAGTTACAGACCTTGCAGGATGTTTCCATCTGGAAAGCGCACTCTTAGTAGGGTGTAGTTGTACTTCCTTCTCTCCCTCTGCTCATCACGTTCCCGCATGGCCTTTGTCCGGAGCATCGCGTTCCTCTCCACCGTCTCCATCCTGACAAACATTTTAAATCTGCGATGATACCCAACTCGTCTGTGATACCGTCGGTCTCATGCGGATAGTTGGAAGTGGCTCCACACCTGAGCTGCTGTTCCCTCTTCAGCTCCTCAGCGGTCAGATTGTAGAAGTCCATGGGCAGCTCGAAGCGCGTGGCGTTTGGGGAGGACCGAAAGGCCTGCGGCTGGCGCTCCAGCTGAGCTCGGAGCGGCTCCCCTTTCTGAAGCTGGTCCTTCGTCTGTATGAGTTTCTCCAGTTCGCAGGAAGTTTGCTCCACTAGCACAAGGAACTCCTCTGTTCCCTCTGGAGGGACATGCATACTCAGGAGAAAGACGCCACCAATGTCCTTACAGTTGCATCTTCCCATGAACATAAATTTATCTGAAGATGTAACGTACAACTGAGATGAACTGCCATCTAGGATGTACGAGCACTCACTCCCAATTAGGGTTACGACAACTAATAACGTCAGTAATAAAATAGTTGACAAAATTTGTCATCAACTGATAAACTGGGCATAATGACATCACCTAGCAACATTAGCGCTGGTGTATTAAGCCCAGTTCATACTTCACTTTTCCACATGCTGTTGTACTATGTACGCAAGAGTCCACATTTACCCGTGGATGTAGGTGGTCACAGTTGGCTCATGTGAACGGCAAAGATACTCTGCCAGACCAGCAGAGGGCAGGTGAATCGCAAGAAATACAAGCAATGTAGTAAAATGGGTAAACTTATGAACAAGATGGGCAGTGTTACGATAAAATGGTATACTGCCGTTTATCTAAATGTTGTGCCATGTGCTTACTGCCAAAGGCTCCAGTCACCCCCCAACTCACCTTTTCCCTCCAAGGGTAAATTTTTAAATTCAAATCCTGCAGCCTGTAGGAACTCCTGACATCCCTCCACACAGCCGACCTTCTCCTAAAGACAAGCATGGACATAAACAGGTAAGACAAGAAACCCAGTGGGACGCTAAACCTGCTATGGGCTACTCTCACGTTCTCTCACTCACCTGGAAGATCTTGTTGCTGACTCTGATCTTCCTAAACTTCTCCTCTTCTGGGTTCTTACAAATGTTGTCCAGATACCTGGCCAGGAAACACAAGAGGAGCCAAGGAATCTTTGAAGCAGTATGTTCATGCTGCAGTACAAGCCGATACTCTTCAGAACTACATCTTCAATCTCAGACTGCACAACCCTCACCTGCTGATGATTTCCACAGCAGCCTTCACTTTCTCTCTGTCCTTGTTGAAAGTATGAATCATCATGATGGAGGCTTGCACGGGGTCATCTGCAAAATGCTGTTAGAAGAAAATAAGAGCGTGATAAGATTTTTAAAAAATCATATAATGCATATTCCACATTTATTCAAAGGGAAACTTCTTAGCAGCGAGGAGTTGCGACAATTTGTATATATTTTATTTTATTTTTTTACAAGAGCTCTGGAGGTGAACTTTGTCACTAAATGTAAATCGCATACCACTTCTAGAGCATTAGATGAAGGTACCCACCATGAGAATAGCTTCTTTAATACGAGGCTCCCTCTCATTCTTTTTAAAGACCCCATCGGTAAGAGGGCATTTAAAATACACCCCCGACACTGAAAGACATTCTGTATCCTTCACTGGAATGTTGGTGCCCTGCAGGAAAGAACGTGTCATAAATGACACTGTATCACATACCGATCAAGGTTTAGTGAGCTTGTGTGTCAAACTCCAAAAATAAACAGGTTTCTCCTTGCCTCAATATCTGTT
Source organism: Boulengeromyrus knoepffleri (assembly GCA_026770805.1). Taxonomy (NCBI): domain Eukaryota; kingdom Metazoa; phylum Chordata; class Actinopteri; order Osteoglossiformes; family Mormyridae; genus Boulengeromyrus; species Boulengeromyrus knoepffleri. The sequence goes on from JABJVO010000034.1 coordinate 4,594,251, forward strand.
GAGGGTTTTTCGCCTGCTACTACTGCTGCAGCTTCTGCTTCGAGTTCCTTCTTCACTACAAGGTGAGGAGACGCGATCAGAATCACAAAATTTACTGACAAACATTAACCACCCAGCGGAGTTCATTAGCGTGAAAAGCTATTGCATATCATTCCATGCCCTTTTCTCTGATGTGTATGATTACTATTTGTGTGTCTAGGTCTACAACAGTACATGTTAAAGACACTAGCATGCATTTTCTGTAGGTCATGTATAGCTGATGTATAGCTACAAGACTTGCTTCTGTGCAGTTTGTGGGAACCGTGTATCTTTTGCAACACACCTTGATTGCGAATAGCATCCTGTGAGGTCTGAAGCCGAGGCCGGTGCTGTTGCTGCTGCTCTATCCTAGCCAGGGCTGCAGCCCCTGCTCTCTGGGCCCCCTCTGTAACTGCATGGCGGGGCTTGGCAGGGGCACTGCTCTGCACCATTGGCGGGTTAGAGCTGCTAGGCACAGAGGACAAAGCAGACCTACATTGGTGATCATAGGTTTTTTGTAGGCTTCGCATAGAAAACGCAACAAAAAGGCAAACCTTTAAAAGTGTACCGGACTGAAACATAATCAATACGAACAGTGTATCCACGGAGAAGATTCATAATGACCTACATATAGAGCAACGACATAAACACTACGACGTTCGCTTTAAAGATCATCAGTTTCACGTCAGTTTTACATCACTGGAGTATCTATTAGCAAACCAAAGTGGTAACAAACAACACTGTAACGAAACACGAATAGCGCGGTTCACAAACTTTAGAATAAATGAGGCTTATTCCCTTGTTTAGTCATGCCATCGAAGGATTTCTGTCTCCAGAGTTTCATGATGTTATTAAAAGGCAAAAAGTAATCGACACAAAATAAACTACGATATTCTCAAAGGAATCCATACTACAGGGATTTCACAAATAACGCTACCTGTACAGCTAGGGAAACAAGCGCTTTTAATCATGCAACTTATGCATTCTACCAACATAGACAATAAACTGGCCTAAATATACAGTAAATAAGCTTCCATCTGCTCATTAAAGTGCACAGAGAAACAACTGAATCAGCTTTTGTCTCTGAAAAGTATTTACCTACTGTCTTCATTTAGTTTCTTTCCAGGTCCTGCCGACTTGAATTTGATGTCTTTCTTAATATCTTCAAAAAATTTCTTCATGTTTGTATTTTTATCAGTAACGGAAGATGCACTGAGCTGATAGTATTTACATCCAACAGGAAAGGGGAGCTGGGAAGCGTACAGACAGGAAATAAATTATATGCTAGTAGCAATCAAAATCGAAAGTTCAAATAGCAGCGCCCTCATCTGGCCTGGAGGTGTCAGTCCAGCATAGCGTGGCCTGAAGAAACGAACCATGCATTTCATATATAAAAAACATATATATGATCGCATACACATACTGTCTCAAATTGTAGGATGTTTTAGAATAAATGTTAGAATTGTACTGAAATGTCATAAATTGCATTCAAATGTCTATTTTCTTAAAAAAAAATTATCTGAAGGGACATACTGTCTGTATCTTGTATATGTAAACTTTTAACCATTGCTGGTAGTTTTACTGAAGTAGATTATGGGCTTACCTTTTTGTCTTAGTGATGCAAAAGCAAAGGAATCCTGGAACTTGAAACTATAACCTTACAATTTACAAATATGTGAATTTGTGAAGAAAATATAAAGGAACAAAGAGTTGGCTGGAGATTTCAGACAAAGTCATCAAGTATTCCCCAAAAAAGCAGAGGGCAGCTCACTCACTTATACACACTTACAGCAAGAAACTCTTCTGTGGTCACCAGGTGGCTGCCTTCTCAATCATCCCTGGTTGTTTTGCTTAATTGTTATTGGCTAGTTAAATGCCATTCTGGCATTCCTCACGTGTGAAGGTCATATTTTGAATATCTCGTGACTTTCCACTTGTTTTAGATGAGATTAAGGCAACCTTTTTGCACAAAAACAAGATAAGGTAAAACATGCACTTCATATTACAAATCGCAGTAAAACATCCACCCATCTTCTGTAGTCACTTGTCTTATTCAGGGTTGGGGGGGGGGGGGGGCAAGATCCTAGGGGCACAAGGCAGGGATCAACCCAGGATGGGACACCAACCCATCGCAGGGCAACCTCACACATGCCATTCATTCACACCTGTGGGCAATTTGGTAACTCCACTTAGCCTCAGCATGTTTTTGGACTGTGGGGAGAAACTAGAGTACCTGGAGGAACCCCCACAATGACATGGGGAGGGCATGCAAACTCCGCACACAGGGAGCCATGGTAGAGACTCGAACCCTGGTCCCAGAGGTGTGAGTGCTAACCACTGCACCACCATGCCACCCTCACAGTAAAACACATACTCATTAATACCTGGATACATTTCCTTTATAAAAAGATGCTTCTACCCAGCTATGCCTTTTCTATACCTGCTTGTCCTATACAAAATTCTTTTAAGACACCCTTGAGTGGGCCTTGTGCTTTATCATGTGCGCATTCATAACCCTTACCACAGTCACTTTTAAAACGTGTATATTTTAGTCTTAATACTTGGGCATCAATTAATATATTTATTTATTTACTAAAACACTCAAAATGGTGATCATAAAGTGATCAGAAAATGGTCACTCCCGCCTTACCCCCACACTGCCAGGGAAAAGAAATTTATGGGAAATATGCTGAGAATCCAGAGGGAAGTTGAACTGACCTTTCAGGGAATGACTTCTAGGCTGCGATACCATAGTATTCACATTCCATCATCCCCTGAGGAACTTCCCATCCGGTAGCTACATTGTTCCACAAACATCCCATGCATCTCTTACAATATTCTGCCGCCTGAGTGCTTATTCCAAAGTGTGAACCAAAACATTACAATGTACACCTATTACACTTCCAGGGAACACCACCCTGGGACAAACAGGTCGTCCGTCGCTAGACTTCCAGAGCCTGTCCTATGCCTCACTGCCGCCATCTTCTTTCTATCATCTGTGCATCAGTTCCCTGCTGCAACAGAAGATCATCGTTAAGGTGCCGGAGATTTATCCATCGGGAGGGTGCAAATTGAAATGGAGAAGATGGGAGTGAGAGCTGCTTTCTTTGTTGCGGCATCGGCCTTGACGTTTCCTTGTGACATCATATCCTGTGACCAGACATCGACTAGAAATTGGGAAGTCATTTAGCCATAGATAGCTATATATTACATAGATAACCAGCTGATTGCGATCAACAAAATATACGAGAGGGACCCCCCCGTTTTTGGCAAAAAAACAAAGGGGAACCCTTTACCCCCCACCCCCATGTCCCTATTTCAACAGCAAATTCCCGGACTGCTTTTTGTTGCCAGTCCGCCCCTGCCTCTATCCATCAATGACAGTAGCATTTTCATATAGCTAGACAGAGATGAAATTGCATGGCATCAATCAAATTAATTATTTTTGTTGTATCGGTTTTCCAGCACTGGTGAGGGAACCTCTCTGTTTCCAGAGAGCTCCACGATTACGACACATCTCAAAATCATACCTCGAATCAGTATACAGCCACTCCCCAAGTTATTATGGGGTTTTGTTCCGACAAACTTAACGTAAGGTGGAAATATCATAAGGTGAAAATTTTAATACAGCACACCTAACCTAACAAACGCCATAGCCTAGCCTAGCCTACCTTAAACCTGCTTAGAACACTTACATTAGCCTACAGTTGGGCAAAATCATTAACGCAAAGCCTAATTTATTTTAAAAAGTGTTGAATATGTAGTGTAATTTATTGAATAATGTACTGAAAGTGAAAAACATTTAGCCATCGTAAAGCTGAAATATTGTAACATAACCATCGTAGCCCGGGGAGCATCTGCATATGGTAGCACTTTTCCCTTTAGCTAAGCGGCAAGAGAGGTAAGAGGTAACATAATCAGTTGTGTCTCGGAGGAGCAGAGCATCTTTGTTGGTAACCAGAGACATAGTAGGACCCCGTTTCTACTAAAAAAGAAACATCTTTGTCATTAATTGAAGGAGTCAAAAAAGGATCTTGAGCAGGTGTACTAGTATGTAGGGGCATGACATAAACAGGTCTCACATCCCCCACCTCCACATACCCCTGGGAGGGGGTCTGCACAGCCCTGATCAAACCGTCACTCCTTGTTGTTCTTTGTCACATCAGGGTAAAGGGAGGTCAAGGCCTGCAAGGCCATTTGTAACGCAGCTGCTGCTCTCTGTAATTCCTTATCGTCCTTAATGTAGGGGGCATGCAAGACAAAATATATATCTGCTTATCCAGTATATAGGCACAGTGAGTCGGGGGATATGAGCGAGTACAAAGCAGTGACAGATGTGACGAGGCGGTTCGCTGTGAAGGTCGAGTCCCACTTTCAGGCAGCTGACACCCAACTCCCGTGGGAGGACTTGGCATTATCCCCAGTTACGGAGGTCGGCCCCTCTCTGGGATTCGTACGGACTCCTCACTGGCAGACGGCTCCAGTGCTTTTTCTGCTCGATTCGATGCGAATGGAGCCAGTGGCAATGTGGCCAGGTGAGCTGGTGATGCCCAGAGTGAGTCCCTCGATGAACTGGCCGGTGCGGGCATGGTCACCGAGCACCAGATCCGCATTTCCCTGCAACGAATGAGCTGCAGCAAAGCAGCCAGCCCGGACGGCCCATCCGGACACATCCTGCAGTCCTGCGCTGATCTGCGGTGTGTGCCGTCATTTTCAATCCATCCCTGTCTAGTGCTGTAGTTTAAAAAAAAAAATCAATCAATCAAATATCCAACGACCAACTGACCGGCCGGCCGGCTGGACAGATGGATGAACGGTACATACTTTATTAATGCTCACAGGAAAATTAAGATGTTACAGCAGCAAATTAAAAGAAAAAGAATGAAAATAGTCAGTGGAATACCTCACACATAAGAAATTTTATATTAGAACTGAAAAATAAAACATTTCAAGTTAAGTATTACTATGTACAAGGAATAAATCCAAATGATTGTCTAGATGATTACTGCCCTGTTGCCAAGACCAGCTCTTTAAAGATTATACCCGCTCCACCTGTTCTACGACCCCTGATCCTCTTCAGTTCACCATACTGTATTTGCAGATCTGCACGCGAAATCGCAGACATGGAACAGGCATAAGGGGGGGAGGGGGGGCGTGGCCACGACCATATAACCATATAGTTGAGGCATTGGAAAGACGGCCTGTCACCTTACATTATTACTCATCAGGCACTTCACAACAGGGGAAACAGCGGCTGACAGACTGCAGAATTCTACTGGAGGCTGTATACAAGTAGAGCCACACATGTTGCACAATTTAAATGACTTTTTTTTCCAGACATGTCGAGGAAATTTTCTTGCCATGGCAAGAAATGGCAATACAAAGAGGACGTCTGATGATTGAGTTTTTTGGAGAACAGCATTAGAGTTTATTTGAGACAGTTATACAATCTGTTAATATCCTTGTGTTTGAAATAAAATGAGACGCCTCTGTGTCTGAAACTTCTTTAAACAGCAATAACAGAAGATGTATGGATGGGTGGGTGGATAAATGTTTGAAGCAAAAAATATATAAAATTGTTATCACAATTGCAAATTGGATGTCTGAAAGAATTATACAATTTGAACCATCTATTACAGAACAAATATTGTGTTTTCAAATTTTTGAGTTTTTATAATTCAAACATGACAGGTCATATAAATGTATATAATGCTGAATTTCTTCACATAGATGTTCTTCAGACAAGTCCCTGTTGTCCCTGTTGTATTGTGGGTGTATCAAACATGCACAGTGGGTGATGACAAGAGTGGTCAGTGGCCACATGGACACAAGATCTTTATGCTGCAAGCGTTTGATCGCAGAATAGAATTTACATCGTTCGCCTCGTATGCCTTTGCACAGACACGTCTTCATGTACGCATCCGGAGAAGTGTGAGCAGATCTTCACACTGTTCACCAAATTCGGGAACCTGGGTCTGCATGCTCCCCTTTGCGATTGGGTCCTAGACTTTCTCGCAGACAGACTCCAGGGGAGTGAAGGTGGGGTGCATCACCCTCGACATCGATGCCCCCACCCCCAAGGCCATGTTCTGAGCCCACTGCTGCATGATTGAGTGGCCAAACACAGAACAAACAAAATAGTCAAATTTGCAGATGACGTGGTTGTAATTGGCCTGATCTCCGATAACAATGAGAAGGTCTATCTGGATGAGGTGGAGAGTCTGACACAATCAACACCAATAAAACCAAACAGATGGCACTGGCTTTTATGCACAAGAATTGCAGTGAATACAGTCCCCTCAACGTCAAATGGGTCCCAGCTGAAAGGAAGAGCACCTTTAGATATCTCTGAGTCTGTATCTCTGATGACCTCACCTGGTCCAGTCATGTACAGACTCGGATATCTAAAGCCAACAATCAGCTGTACCATCTTTGGCACCTGAGGGGGGGGTTCCATGCCACTCTCTCCGCTTGAGTGTTAGAATGTATCCTCACCATGGGTATCACAGCACGATTTGGTAACTGCTCTGCCCTGGATTGCAAAGCTCTGCAGAGGGTGGTACCTTCAGCTGAAGGCATCAGCAAGGCTGATCTGCCCTCCCTGCAGGACGTTTACTTCAGATGGTAGCGGAGCGGAGCAGCCGAAATCAGCAGGGACACAACGCACCCAAAGAACCAAGGCTGAGGTCAGGAAAGCGTGTCTGCAGTCTCTCAGTGAGAACTGAGAGGCTCAGAAGGAGCTTCTACCCTCGAGCCATCCGATTACTACATAGCCCTACAGACAGCCCACCTTATAGGCATATTGATTTCAGGGAGGCAGGTGAGGGGGATCCGGGAGGGCGGGGGTGCTGGTCAATGCTTGCCGGCTGGGGTGGGGGCAGGTGGCTGGAGAGTGGTGTTAAAATTTGGGGCGAGGTTGCAGTGGTAAAACTTACCACCGCTGAAGTAGCGGAACGACAGGTTACGCATCATTTGCGGCTGTCAGGGGGCCGCTGTTTGTTTGTGGGAGTCCCCCGGAGACATGGGATGTCTGCCCTTAGGACAGTTATATGTTTGTTAAAAGATGTACTGGGTTGTTACATATGCACCATGCAGTTCATTTGCACATCTGTTTTTTCTTTTCTTGTTCACTTTTTGTTCCTTATTTACATATTTATTATACATATTTATTTCCCCCCGTTTTATTCCTTTACTGATATTGCCATTTTGAATTACGACCGAGTTGACCACCTTTAAGTTGACTGATGGTTGTCGTCCAACTGTACACCTTGCACGTGACAAATAAAAATGATTGAACCCTTGAATATATGGTGTCACATTTAAACCTATAATCCAGATAACCAGCAAAGAGACGCAGCGACAGAATAAATTACACCGAACAGCGGGATGAATATATGATAATATCCAGGAACTATAATTAGAAATCACGTGTCTGTATTATATGGTCCAGGGGCCACAGCAGTTAGCACATTCTCAATGGCAGTTGATTCTTTTTTATTTTTGTTTGTTTGTTGTTTTCCTGTCTGTTAAATGTAACGTGTTACTCGGTGAATGATGTGTGTTTTGTTAGGATTCCCCGATGGGTCCCCGTTCCCCTCCCAGTGACGCGGTCGGTCAGCTGACCACGGCGCCATCTTGTCAGCCATTTCCTAGCTGATTCTGCACAGATTCTGGGTACCGCGCTGAGGTTTGCTTCACCCTGTCTGAGGCGGCGCCGACAAACACATAAATAAGCCCGAGGCCGGCGGTGGCCGCAGTGAGGACTCCGGCGGCGTGAAGACGCTGGGTCAGCACGCTCCTGGGGACCCCACCTGCCGACCGGCGGGACCGCAGGGACGCAGCAGCCATGGCTCTGAAGATGGTCAAAGGCAGCATCGACAGGATGTTCGACAAGAACCTGCAGGACCTGGTGCGCGGCATACGGAACCACAAGGAGGACGAGGTGAGCACGACGGGCGGCCCGGCGCCTCCTGACCCCCGTTTGCCTAGTTTTCATGCCGAGGTGAGCAGCGGCTGTAGCGTGTACGAGTCAGACAAGAGGCAGGTGGTTATCGGTAACCAGGTAACTAACCACCCCGTTAACCGAGCACCTACTGCTGTCCTGTGGCGTTAGCTTAGTGTAGCCTTTTCTGCCCGGACTGCCAACTAATATACTAGAGGCGTCAATAGCGTCAAACTTCATGCATATGCACATAAATATTGAAACAGGCGATACTTTTTCAATCAGACATTTTTTTGAGCAGTTTTGACATTATGGGATGTTTTGTCCAGGTGCCGTTATCGCCCGACCTGTTCATGCGCGACACCCGTCGGTCACCATCATGATGACTGATCCCGAAATGGTGGCGGGCCGCGGGGGATGAGCGATCGCTTGCGGGTCGGGGGAGCTTTGCCGAGAGATCCAGGTGACCCGGTGCAGCAGGGACACGCAGGGGTGCTGGCATCGCTTGGCTGATAACGGGACAGCTCCCGTCCCGAGCATCGTTTGGACTAAAAAGGTTACATCTCTAGGTGTGTGGAGTTTAAGTCAAGGGAGGTGATGCTAAGATTATACTGTTCCTTGATAAGACCCCACCTAGAATATTGTGTGCCGGTTTGGTCACCTTAAAAAGGACATTGCTGCCTTGGAAAGGGTTCAGCGTAGGGCTACGAGAATGACTCCTGGTCTTAGAGGAATGTCTTATGAGGAGAGGTTAGCTGAGCTGGATCTGTTCAGCTTCGAGCAAAGGAGACTAAGGGGGGACATGATCCAGGTATATGAGATTCTAACTGGTCTGGATGCTGTTCAGTTGAATAGTTACTTGAATATTAGTTCAAATACAGGAACTCGTGGCCATAGGTGGTAATTAGCTAGGGAACATTTTAAACTAAGTTATTTTAAATTAAGTTAGTATAGTGCAAGCTAAAACCCTGTATTCCTTTAAATCTGAGATTTTAACAACTCTGACCTATTAGCTGTGTTCTCCCAAGTGAATGGCCTCCTCTCGTTTGTTAATTTCTTAAGTTCTTATGTAACCCTTCACACTATCCTGATGGGGTCAATCCTATAGGCACCACCTGGGGGGCAAACTTCTGAGGGGGTGTCAACTTTGCCTCAGACTGTGGGTGCCGGCCTTGATGCTTGCCTATGGTGCTACATTGGCTATGACCGGCGCGGGTCCTAAGTGGGGGGGGGTCTCATTCATTGTTGTGATTGACTGATTATTTCCAAATGTATCTTTCAATAAAGATTTTGCAGACCCACGTTGACGAGTCAATGCAATGTTATTGCAATAACATTATTATTTCAGTGCAGTACTTTTTATACATTGTGTGTTTTCTTGAGATCTCTGTACATGTCGGTGTGTTGCATCTTGCATTGACCGTTTTATTTCCATATGCATGCCCGTATGCATCGCTTAAAGTGTTATTTTATAGTGTTGTTATTGGCAATAATATTACATTTCTTTAGTTAGTCATGTGAGTCCTATCATAACCTCACTGCTGTTTGCAGTTCTGGTGACAGAAAGTTCTAGAATAACCTGGTTTGGAATTTTTGACTTTGAATGTGATTTACAAGTTGTTTTATGTTCTACATATTCCCAGTTTGTCAAAGAAATTGAACTTGCATATAGACACTTAGTTTTTTAAAAGGTGAATTTTAATGATGGCTTTGAATGGATAATTTTAAGCTGGTTTATAAGCATTTTCACATGAAATGATTCTGACATTAGGGACAATGTCATGTAGAGTTTCATGGCAAGTTTAATTAGGCTAAAGATTAGGTATCTGACACTAATATAGCTGCTGTCTTACTCTGTCTTATTGCTCTGTTATCAGATCTAAATACCACCAACTTGGTTATCCAGCAAGAAAAACATGTCTTGTATTTTGACAGACATATTTAAGATGTATGTCACTTGCTTATTCTTCTAAAAGTTGATGCTAAAATGGACCATGGCTCATAAGCCTGAAATGTGGGATTTTTCTGACCGTGGGGAAATCTCTATAAATTTTGCTGTGCAGGAGGGATATTTGTTGACAATCAAATGGTTGACGGTCTGATTGTCACGATTGACTGTGTCTTAAAGATGGGCCTGTCAGTTACGATCAAGGTTGCCGACCACTGTTTTATCGTAATCATCAGTTTTCAGCCTTGAAGTGTTAGAATGTTATTTATATTTTCAGGGCTGTGAATTGGTTACAAAATTAACTAAATTTAAAGTAATTAAAAAAACATTGAATTACATTGTTTTTTATGATTAATTACACCTGACTTTACAACAAATAATCACAATTATTTGCATATTTAATCCCTGAATTAATGTAGGATTAACACAAAGGAAGTATATTTCAGTATTTTTAAAAATGGTTTAACGTAAACTTGTGATATACCGATTATTCATTCCCAACAAAAATACTACTTCCAAGCAAGTAAAATATGGATTTATTTGCTTTCAATAAGGCTAGATGAACAGGTGGCATTGTATGTTAGGATAAATGTTTTTAATCGCACATACCAGGGTCTGAACTTAACATAATCCCGTGAAAAGTCACTCCAATGGAACATATTTAGCTGGTTGAACTGTTTATTTGTATGAGCAGAGTGTACAGAGAAATGTCTCTAGTGGCCTGGTTAGAAAAATGTTTAGACAAGAATGCTAGGAAGTGGGAGAGCCATTGCAATTAATAGAATCATTTTGCTGTTTTAAATAGGAATTCAGTTTATTTGTTTTAAATAGGAATTGTGACAGTGCTCAGGACACAAAGCACACCAGCCTGTCTGACTCACAGGCCTGTAGTTAAAATCTACATAAAGCAAGTGACCTATTTCTGCAGCCATGTGTAGATGTTGATGAATGGAGCGCGGCACGCTTTTTGTATTTAAGCATGAGGTTGTCCTTAATTCCTCAAGAGGATCTTACAAGTTGGTTCGTTTTTCCACACCAGATAAGAATCAAGAGCAGACGGTCAGAGCACGTAATAATGGCGATTTATTGTACAGGAGCAAAAAAAATATGCCAGGCTCCATTGGTATAATTACAGATTGCATGCAGATTGATTTGATGATATTAAATGTTTATTTGTTCTTCGTTGAATGGTGAAAATACTGATTCCAGTGCAGCTGTTAAAAACTAGTTAGGCTGATTAAGTTTTCTGAAGTTGTTGCTGTCCCTCTGATGGCCTGTTCGTCCATGATTTCTTGTTCTTTCATAAAATATTTTATCATGATCTAGTTAGTGCCCTGCTCACCCGCATCTATGTTTATCAGTGTTCTATTGAAGACTCTAAGATGGAATTAACAGTGCATCTTTGTATTTTAAACTGTAAACTTAATAATAATAGGCCTAATAATAATAATCGATACTTTATTGATCCCCATGGGGGCATTCTCTTTACGCCTCCTTCAGCGTGCTCTCTGTAGGTGAGAGCACACTGATTGTGAAAGGCAGCCACGCACAGCAGTGCCCAGGGAGCTGGGGGTTAAGGGCCTTGCTCAAGGAACCGAGATGTGCCGAGGCCTGGCTCGAACCGGTGTCCTGATCTCAGGCATAGAGGCTAAGCCCACTTATCTGTGCCTATATAATATTCATGATGTGGCTTCTATTTGTGGTCAGTTGTTTTTTTTACCTGGAAAAAAAAACAAATCTAATGATTATGGCCTTAATAGTATATGAAGTTTGGAAGCTGCTAGGGCTGTGGCGATCACGTCAAGACGTAATCGCAATTATATGTCGCATGCGCAATAATCACTAGGCCTTGAGATGTGAATCTATGACGGTTACCTGCCTGGTTACGGCTCCCCTTGAGTAGGGTAACCTGGCCACATGCTCTCAGATTTGGGGGGGGCCCTCACTCTCAAGTGTTAATGTGTTTTTGGAGCCCCCGTATATTTTCTCCATGTAACGTTTCTGTTTGCTCTGCAGGTGTGTACACAGAGTATACAAACTAGACACCACCTATCCAGCTAGGATGTAGTGCGCGACTCAGTGGGTAGCGCTGTGCTACCCGGTTGGACACCTGTTGGTACTGAACTCTTAAAGAAATATAGCGTTGTCAGACCGTATGTCATGTCCCCTTTACACTGAACGCAGCCTGTGTCTTAGTATTGGCAAATAGCAGAACAAGGGGCAACAATAGGCAAGAGCACTGACAACAGAAAAACATGAAAAGCTTATTTTCGTTTGTTACGTTTACTGCCGTACTGCACTGCCAACAACACAGCCCGTTACTTAGAGGAATTTAAGGTAAAGCACGGACAACAGAAAAACATAAAAGGCTTTTATTTTCATTTGTTACGTTTACTGGCGCACTGCACTGCCAACAACACAGCCCGTTACTTAGAGGAATTTAAGGTAAAGCACGGACAACAGAAAAACATGAAAGGTTTTTATTTTCGTTTGTTCCGTTTACTGGCGCACTGCACTGCCAACGACATAACGATTTAAGGTGAAAACGGGAATCTACTTGTTTAAAAGTGACGCAAAGCGTTTTAAGTATCCTAAATGGGTAACATTTTACTTGACGGGGCAAAAATAATCTAGTATTATACTATTACTTATGTATCAATTAAACACAGGCTAAGTCTTAGTTACATACTCATGACATGTTAATTCATCATTAAAAAATCGTGAAGCATGTTTTATCTGGACAGTCTCTGTCTGTGAATTCTGTAAACCTTTGTGAACTACTTAAATAACAAGTCATGAATAACTGAAGTGAAATACTGACCTCTTGTTTGTTCTTCATTAATGAATCATAGCGAAACTTTTATCCCAAGCAGTTACATTTGTTGTTTTATCTGTTAGTTCACAAAGGTTTACAGAATTAAGTACTGAAGGAACTACTGAAGGAACAAGTCATGAATGACAAGTTAATGATTCATGATGCATCTTTTAGTTCAAGTAGGAACTATATCCGTTCATGAATTTTTATGTGATTTGTACTTCAGCACTGAGCTATTACTAAGTATTTGTCTCCCGCCAAGTGCAGTGTTACCAATAAATGATGACAACCAAAAAGGTAATAACATGAACACAATAATAATTCTGCAAATAATACTAGCCCTTAAAATGACTATGGTGCCACACCATCTGTAAGCAAAATTCAGTTGACATAGATATTATTTGTGTTTTAGTGATGTCTTTGATGACAACTGTTTACTGCTTAGTTATTACGGATTTCTTTTTGTTAAATTCTGTCCTATAACCGGACTGTTTTTGGACAGCGGCACAGGACCTGACTCGATAAAGCAGCTGTGCGACTGGACAGTGCCTGCACCCCGACTCGATTGCACATCTGTGCAATGGATAGCAAAGGATAGGTGGTGTCTATCTGGGCCAGGCTTATGAATTGTTTGGCCCACCGTAACGGAGATGGAAAATCCACCAATTTTTCACTCCTAGCTTTGTGCAGGAGAGTCTTTACTCAGTGTGTTTGTGTTACATTTGAGACCTAAAGTCCCCTTTGTATAAGATGTAGCCGTGTCTATATAGGGAAATGAAATGGATAAGTTACATCATTAAGAAGGTGCTGTTTTGCCAAATGGTCTAAGGATAATACATGAAAATGGCTATAGATTATAGTGAAGGCGATTAAACTAGAAGGGTGGAAGGTGTGGATGTTCGGGGGGGGGGGGGGGGGGGGGGGCAGGGCAAGGTGCGGAGTTTGTTTTGCGGCGCACTGGGGATGGAGGGTGATTTGTTTCACCAAAAA
>JABJVO010000034.1:4608063-4620635 GCA_026770805.1 Boulengeromyrus knoepffleri
AAAAACTAAGTGAGGAATAAAGTATATAGGGGATAGGATTGAGGGGGGGGGGGAGTGGGGGGGGGGGGGGGGGGGGGGGGGGGGGGGGGGGGGGGTGGAGGGGGGTCAGGTCAAGGCAACAGCCCTTTTGTTTGCATGTTGTCACTTGATAACTGGAGTGAGTCTGTTTTAGCTGTGTGAAAGTGAGACAGACCAGTATTCTGGCCTCCACGTTCCTCGTTATAGCCAGAGAGCAAAATGGTTGGTGCGTATGTCTGCTGTCACACCATAAGGGCGCCATTCAGTGCCCTGGTCCTCCCTCTGTGAATCCTGTTCACCGGTTTGCCATCCTGAATCGTTTGCAATTTCCCCTGTTCGGTTGGCACTGGATACTGACACCTTATCTGAAGCTGGGGTTAGCGGCCCCCACCGTTCTGTTTTTGTGTGTGTGTGTGTGTCTGTGTGTGTGTGTGTGTCTGTGTGTGTGCTGCACAGCCTCAGATCGCTTACGTCTGCACAGAGCTGGTCTCTTCATCTGGAAATCCAGTTTTCTTAGTCATCCCCTTTTTCTCTCTTGTGGCTGCAAGCGTGACACACATCAGCGTAGCTTAGTTCCCTTTGCACTTGTTCTTTGTTTAAAAGCGTCAAACTCCTAAATAGTCATAAACAGGAATGTAGCATGTAGAAATTTGTGTGTTGCCTTTTAAAAAATGGCAAATGTTTTTCCTAATAATATTTAACTTATAACATTCATGGGAACATTTATTACTAGGGTGTGACTCTACCAGGTTGCGTATTTATTTAACATTTGGAGAGAAACTGGGTGCATGACGGCTCAGTGGGATCAGTGATCTGTGGAGTTTGCATCTTCTCCATGTTATGCAGTTTTCTAACATGGAGTTTTCTGCTTGGTATCCTACTTCCCAACTGCAGTTCAAAGACATGCAGTTAGGCTCATTTTTTCTGCATTGTCCATAGTGTATCAGTGTGTTAAACCATGTTTTGTCCCCCACCCCCACAGGCGAAGTACATCTCCACCTGCATAGATGAGATCAAACAGGAACTCAAGCAGGACAACATCGCAGTGAAGGCCAATGCTGTGTGCAAGCTCACCTACGTAAGCCGAACTCTTCTTGCTGTCCGCACTGTACAGTGGGCGCCGGCATTTACTGCACAGCTGGCCAGTGGGAGCTGTCTGGGCTATTATTTGATTGGCCCCCTCCGTTACACAAGGGACGTCGATTCCGATGAGCCGTTATTATGAGTAATCAGTCAGGCTAGTTACACTAATGAAGTGCTCTTAGACGCTAATAAAAAGTTTTCTCTAGATCACCAGAAGGGATCTAGCGGCCTGTCTGGCATCATTAGCGGTCGGTTGTGCGGTTGCTCATTGCCACAGGACTGAAATCCCATCGCGTCGTATCGTACCGCGGTGTGATGTTTACAGCCTGGATGTGAACAGGGCCCAGTGCTGTTTGCATAACACAAACCCTGCCCTGCACCCTCCTCACAGTTGCAGATGCTGGGCTACGACGTCAGCTGGGCAGCCTTCAACATCGTGGAGGTTATGTCTTCCTCCAAATTCACATACAAGGTGAGGGGCGGCCATTCAAGGGACACACAGAAATGTGGCGCATTTGATCTGAAAACCCAGTACCCTGCTTTAGCTCTGGAGTCTCTCTCTAACATACCATCTTCCTAACAGAGGATTGGCTACCTGGCAGCTTCCCAGTGCTTTCACGAAGGCACTGATGTCATCATGCTGACCACCAATCAGATTCGTAAGGTCTGTGACTCCTCCCCCCCCATACAGATTGTCCTTGAAGGGGGCTGGTTATAACCATCCATCACTCCCTCCATCTGTCTTCCACTTAGGATCTCAGCAGTCCTAACCAGTATGACACAGGAGTCGCTCTGACTGGCCTGTCATGTTTTGTGACCCCTGACCTTGCTCGGGACTTGGCCAATGACATTATGACCCTGGTAAGCACCTCTGTCCTTCTCCTCTTCTGGTCCTGTATCATTTCATTTTCCTTACTTAATTCCTACTTACTCCCACTCTGTCTCAGATGTCCCACACTAAACCATTCATCCGAAAGAAGGCTGTGTTAATCATGTACAAAGTGTTCCTGAAATACCCAGAGTCCTTACGGCCGGCCTTTCCCCGTCTTAAGGAGAAGCTGGAGGACCCTGACCCTGGTGAGGGAAGCAGAAATGGGTTAGGAGGGTGAGATAACTAGTGGTGTAATTTTAATTCACGAAAAAAGAAGAGGCACAGGGATTCTGAAGCAGAGGAAAGCTTGTGGAAGTTTTACTTACACAAAAATGCTGAGGGCAGAACAAAAAATGCTGAGGGCAGAACAAAAAAATGATTGGTTATCTCTCTGAACCAATCAGATTGTAAAGGAAGTGGGTCCAAGCAAATAGAGGAGGCGGGACCTATCAATCAGATGTTTTGCCCCTGCCTCCGCTAGCTGCTTGGACCCACCTCCTCTACAGTTTGTTTGGTTATCAATCATTTTTTGTTCTGCGCTCAACATTGTTGTGCAAGTAAAACTCACATGAGTGCGATGAAAAGGACAAATTTTCCATTATTCAATCCTGCACGCATCTAGGCATTGTCAAAGATGGCTGATTGGATCATAATGCTGATTGGTTATGCTGTTTCTGAAAACTGGGACACACCTTGGAGTAATGAATTTAAATGAACTTTTGTAGACTACAACAGCTGTGCAGACATTGTACAGGCTCCTCGTAGTTAATTGTCGTCACCATGTGTCCCAGGGGTCCAGTCAGCAGCTGTGAACGTCATCTGCGAACTGGCCAGACGGAACCCCAAAAACTACCTGTCCTTGGCTCCGCTTTTCTTCAAGCTCATGACCTCCTCCACTAACAACTGGGTCCTCATCAAGATCATCAAGCTAGTGAGTGGCACAGCAGTGTCTTCCGCCCCCCCTGCCTGTCGCTCGCTCTTTCTCTACGCTGAGATAGTCAGTAAAGTGGGAAGTCTGCAAAAATAAAACCATTGTTTCCTGCTGTAGAGCTGGTCTGAAGTGCCTGCTTCTCTTCCGCCTGCCTGAAGTGGTTTGCCGTTAATTCCCGCTGTCTCTGTTCCGCAGTTTGGGGCCCTCACTCCCCTGGAGCCTCGCTTGGGGAAGAAGTTAATCGAACCACTGACAAACCTCATCCACAGGTAGGGTGGCGAGCGGGTGTATCGACACTGGGTTCTGTGGATTTGCCACCCAATGACAGCCTTACAGCTGGTTTTGTGACTAATAGATACTGTGAGAGGAGGACAATATCTTTGCTTCAGTCACATTAGTGATATTCCCATCTTTTGTTGGTTAAAATTAGTGTAGCATAGTTCCTGTGGAAATCTGCCTCAAGGCCTGTAATAGTTGATGAGAGGGAAAATGATTGTAATTATTGAGAATGTTTTGACAGGCTAAACCTTTTGTCATCTGCCTGTATGAGAGGCCTCATTTTGACCCCGCCTCCTCCACCTTGTTTACCTTTTCCTTCCTCAGTACCTCAGCCATGTCTTTGCTGTATGAGTGTGTCAACACTGTCATTGCAGGTCGGTATCGATTTTATCTGCAATTCTGTTCTTGTTTGAGGACAATGCCGTGAAAGATCAGGGTCGCATTTGTGCTGTAAAATCACGGTCACTTGTCACTAATGCTGTAAAGGTTAGCTGCATGTTTGCAGGTCAGATCATAAACTTTATCCTGGTTTGTTTAGTGATTAGAGATTTGTAAAATGAGATTTGGTTTTATTCATCAGATGATGATGACTGCTACTGGTGAATGTGTCCTGAATTAAATTATAATACGCTATCAGTAGTTATTGAAAACTTTTAGTAAGATCTTTGGATACTGTTGTCTCTGCACACTCTGATGTAGGCACTGTACTGAGTGACCGGCCTGTACGTAAGACTTCATAAGCATCTGTCTGTCTTTGCAGTGCTGATCTCACTCTCCTCTGGGATGCCCAATCATAGTGCCAGTATTCAGGTATTTTTCCAGCTTCTTTTTTTTTTTAATACTCTCCCATGAATACTGAGATTAACCCTTTACAATCCAATTAAATAATTTATTTTGTCAAGTTTATTAAGTGTCATTGAATACAACAGGATTGTATAACATGTTTGCGTGGGCCTCAATACAGTTAACTATAATCCTTCCAAAAACAAAGCACTTGTGCATCTGTTTTTTTCTTTCAAAATTATAAGCTTGTTGCATTTAAGCTGCAGTGTCTCCAACAGCAGTTTTCCCTCCCTCTCGCCCCCAGCTCTGCGTGCAGAAACTGCGCATCCTGATCGAGGACTCGGACCAGAACTGTGAGGCTGCCGCCGGACCCTGTGCCATTCCCACGCTGTCTGCGTCCTTTCGGCCATTTAGACCCGTGTCCCTGGTAACTGGACATCCATCACCGCCCTTGGGTGATGGTGGTTTTGTGGTGGAAACAGACCTGTGAGCGGCACCTGGCCAGGTTTGCGTGTTAAGCAGAGCGCTATTTCTGGGCACCGGCTGTTAAACAGCTGGAATATGTGACCCCAGGGTGTATGACTCATTTACTGCTGTTATCATGCTATTATAAGTATTAACAACACATGCTTTAATCATCATTGAACATCAGTTTTCCATTTTTTTTTTCTAAGGAAAATACATTGTCGATTAGACATCGGCTGTTGGTTTTTTTTCCTGTTACAAGAAGATAAGTGAAATGGCTATCGATTATAGTTAGCTAGCTGGACAGCCAGTATCTTGATTTGTCACAAGACGGACATATTGGTGATGGTCTATAGAGGCTTTTTTACCGGCAAAATAAAATGACTTTCAGTAACATCGCTTTCTAGTTTAAATACCTCTCCAAATCCCAAAGCGAAATGTACTTTCTGTGCACCGTAATTTAATGTCAAGATTTATTTTGTTTCCCAAAATAATTTGGATACATTTTGCAAAATTTATCTGGGTTACACTGTTGTGAGCAGACTAGGTTTGTTCATGAAAACTTGCAGGTTTTGCTTTGCTTTTATATTTCTCCCTGAAACCATGTTTTTCCTAAAATACTCTTGTATGAATTTTAGGAAAAATAGCTTCATTTATATTCATGTATTGCTGGAGCCACTGACTCACTACTCTAACTACATTTTTATAACCTTGGCTGTTTCTCATCTGGTTCAACATTTGTCCACCATTTTCATGATTTTCTTGCTTAATAAGGTCGGCCAATTATCATTCATTGGGGAATCTGTCTAATAATAAACGTCAGGCAGGAGACAGAACTACAAGCTGTGTGTGTAGCGCTGTTTGTGGTAACTGTGCTCCCGTTTCACACAGTATTTTGGACTTGTCACATAGAACATGTAGGGTAGCATTTGCTCTATGATACTGTCTTTATGACCAATATCGCTTGTTCTACGTCTTCAGTGTTTGTAATGACAGCTTATGTGCAGAGGAGTCCATAGGTGCCCAGTGTTCTGTTGGGTGGTGTGTAGATGTCAGCGGTGATTAGGATGGTCTTCATGTCGCGCCCTGTGTCCGGGACCTTGCCCAGTGAGTGTCTTGCATGTGTTTTAGTGAAGTACCTGGGTCTACTGGCCATGTCAAAGATATTGAAGACCCACCCCAAGTCGGTGCAGTCCCACAAGGACCTCGTCCTGCAGTGTCTGGACGACAAAGACGAGTCCATTCGACTTCGGGCCCTCGATCTTCTTTACGGCATGGTAGCGTTGTGCTTTTTTTTTATTAATTTTTTTTGGCAGTTTAGTTAAACTGTCTAATCCCTTTGGGAGGAAAAACGTGGACTGTCTGTGGGTCCCAGAGGATCGGACTGGGGGGGGGGGGGAATGGCTCTAAATCAAGGTTAAGTGATTTTCAGGCCGGAGCTGATAATTAGTGATGATTTTTCTTTCTAACGATGCCGCCTCTGAATCCTAGTGTTACAAGAGGCACTATATCAGGCAGTAGAGTTTTTGAAGTATGTATATGTGTGTGTGATATATATATGCATTTAGCATTTATTAATCCCACAAAAATCCAGTGTGTGCCATTTATCGTAGTGCTGTCACACCTTAGAATGGAGCCAAAAAACATTAAAAGTCAGTGTAAGTGAACCAGCCAGTTACTTGTTTATCCAAAGTATGAACTGAAGGTGAAAGAGGGACCTGTAGCGCTGTGAACGTCTGCGTGTGTGTGAAGGTTTCCAAGAAGAACCTGATGGAGATCGTGAAGAAGCTGATGCTGCACATGGACAAGGCAGAGGGAACCACTTACCGCGATGAGCTGCTCACCAAGATCATCGACATCTGCAGCCAGAGCAACTACCAGTACATCACCAACTTTGAGTGGTCAGTACAAACTGGTACCCAGTGTGCCAGGTTTGGCTCAGGAAATCAGAAGAAATATGTAGACATTCGATGCCTGGTCGTGTGGCTGTGGTGGTCTCCAGGAGCCCTTTATGGAGCTCCGTATGAGCTCCGGGTCGCTTGGTGTGTTTATAGAGCCTTGGTACTTCATTCTGAAACAGCTTTGCCTTCAGCAAAAACACAGGGCTAAATACCTAATGTCACCGCTTCCTGCCTATATTTGTTTTTAGGGAGCCAGTCTGTGTACCAGGCACTGTGAAGTCACAGAACAAATAGCTGAGTGTAAAACAAACATCTTTTTAAATCTGCCTTGTGACCTTTGGAGCACTAAAGCAGTATGTGAACAGATTCATTTTCAGAGAGTAAAACTCTAAACACATTTGTAAACATTTGTCTTCTATTCCCAAATCCTTTTCTGTAGACAAATGAGGGGGAAGACAGGTGCAATAGCGTTTCCTGTGTGCCCATTCATACCCCCCCCACCCCGTGTCACGTGACCCCTCCGGTTGTTGCAGCCCCCACTGTGGGAATCCCCAGCCTAGGCCAGTGTTTTATTGGTGAAGGTGGAGTTGCACTTCGAATCTGGCCTGAATGACAGTGCTCTGTCCCCCCCCCCAGGTACATCAGCATCCTGGTTGAGTTGACCCGGCTGGAGGGCACCCGTCACGGGCACCTCATTGCCTCGCAGATGCTGGACGTGGCCATCCGGGTCAAGGCCATCCGGGGCTTTGCTGTGGCCCAGATGGCCATGCTGCTGGACAACGGCCACATGCTCACCGGCAACACGCAGCGCAACGGCATCTGCGAAGTGCTATACGCCGCGGCGTGGATCTGCGGCGAGTTCTCCGAGTACGTACCGCCGCCGCCGGTCACGTTCCGCGTTACGCCTCTGCAGAGGACCTCAATTCCTCATTCGCTTTAGCGATGATCGGTGGCCGCGAGGTACTAAATGCTTCCTTAGTTACTGCTAAACTACATGAGGTGGGATTTAGCATGATTGATGGGGCGGGGCGATGACAGAGCATGTGGCTGAGATTTTACGGAAGCATTCATGAGTTCAAACAAATAAAATAAGCGGGTGTTTCGTGGGTTAAATGCAATGAGTAAGACATTGGAATCGGGGGGGGGGGGGGGGGGCCCTTGATTGGCCATAATGAGGCACAACTAGAGTTGAGTGGTTTGGTTTGGATGTAATGGCTGACAGAGAGTGAAAATTGAGCCCAGGCTTTGAATGAGGTGAAGGTGTACGTTTACCCAGTGCAGACTGTACTGCGGTTAGCGGTGATGTAAAGCATTGTAATGTGTGAGAGGACACCTGAGAGCCTCATGTGGGGCGAGAAGAACGAGAAGAGGAGCCTTGAAGCCTGGTGGGGGCTGAAGCTGGGCAGCTGTTCTCAGCGTCGTCTTGCTGGTTTGGCTGTAATTAACCCAGCATGGCGGCATTTTAGAATGTTCTACAGCGCAGGAGGAATAATACAGTGTAACTCTGTAGAACAGGAGTTCCCTAATTTTTTTGGCCAAAGGTCTTCATCACATTTTTGATCAGTGGTCTGGAACAAAACAACATTTCATGAACGTTAATGAACTAACAATATTTTTTGATAAGGACATCAATACATTATATTGGGAACTTTATTAAAGACTGATCTTTACGACTGTCTGGGGGCATCATGACGAGTTACATGTGTTCAAAGTTTGGTGGTTCTGCGTCATATTTTTGTACTTCGAACCACGTTCAGCCTTTTGACATTAACCATATTGATTTGATAATGGTGGATTATCACCTGGGTCCTGATTAACTTGCGGTCCGGAATTAGAGATCCCCTGTGGTAGACTGTCAGAATGATGGGGCTGCCGGAGGTCATGTTGGGAACACGGACGTGGGTGATGGTGGGAGTGTTACTCCCCCCGCAGGCACCTGAAGGACCCGCTGCAGACCCTGGAGGCGATGCTGCGGCCCAAAGTGGCCACTCTGCCCGGCCACATCCAGGCAGTCTACGTGCAGAACGTAGCCAAGCTGTTTGCCACCGTCCTACGCGGCCAGGAGGGCGTCCCTGACAAGCAGGTGGCACAGGAGACCAGCCAGCTGCTCATTGACAGGCTGCCGCTCTTCGTCCAGAGTGCCAACCTGGAAGTGCAGGAGAGGGTGAGCGTCAGGTCCACACCAATCACCTTTTGTGGGCGTGGGACCCCGCCGACCAATCCGCGCACTTGCTCCTTTCTCACCATGTCCGTCCCCCTTCGTCCCCAGGCCTCCTGCATCTTGCAGCTGGTGAAATATGTTCAGAAGCTGCAGCAGAAGGAGGTGGAGGTAGCTGAGGAGGTCACGGCCCTGTTTGCCGGGGAACTCAACCCTGTGGCCCCCAAGGCACAGAAGAAAGTGCCGGTCCCCGAGGGGTCAGTACCTGCTGCCGGCCCCCACTTCTCTTCCGGCGTGTTCCGTAATGCCAAGCGCGATCCGGCCTGGTTCGGCACTAAACCGCCATGTCGTCTCCAGCCTGGACCTCGACGCCTGGATCAACGAGCCGCCGTCGGAGAGCGAGTCCGAGGACGAGAAGCCCAAGGCCGTCTTCGCCCAGGAAGAGCCACGGCCCCCCCGCCCCCGACACACCGAGGTGGACGAGAAGGAGCTGGCCAGGGTACGGAGCTCAGCGCAGCAGCGTCCCATGCTAACTGTTCATATGAAAAATGAGAGAACATCTCCCTGTGGTCACTGTTCCTTGATTTGCATCTGTAATGTGTTTACTGTATGTGTAGTTTGCCATTTTGCTTTGATGATCTTCATTTACCTGCAAAAGCTGGGGAGCTGTTTGCCCAGAACACGTTTAATGAATCAGCTGAATTCTAAGATTCGGTAAAATGGTATGAAAATGCACAGGTGCTCATTCAGACCTGCCATCCCTCTGATGTCTCACTGAAATCTGTGCTGTGATCGTGTACAGTGACGTTGATAACCGAGGGTGACCATCTAATCCAGGTCGGGGGGGGACACTGTAAGCTAGGACAGGGTTTGCAAACTACTATTTCAGTTAAAAAGACCTGGATTTCACCTGGAGTTCTTGCTGTTCGTTCTGTGCTGATTGGTCAGTCTCCTGTAATCATGCATGTGTCACTGGTGTTAATGTGAAACAGCTGGATGAGTTTTTCAATCAAGGAAACAAACCAGTAAAAGCACAAGAAGAGTTGAAATATTTAGCCAAGCGCAGGAGCCTTTCAGGTTTAAAGTAGTTTGTAAAACCTGAAGTGGCTCATTCTGTCCCTACGGACATGGATTGGGTGGTCACCCTATCGTAACCCTGTCCAGTCATCAGTCCTATTGCAATGGTGATCGAATTCATCTGTGTACCGGCTTATGCTAAACATGTCAATCACGGCGGTGTCCCCCAGGCGAGCTTCCCTAACCTGTCTTTCAAATGCTTCTATGTAGCGGAGAGAAGCCAGGAAACAGGAGCAGGCGAACAACCCGTTCTACATCAAGGCCTCGCCGTCCTCCCAGAAGGTGAGCGCCGTGTGGACCGTCCGTCCCACCCCTGTGCCGGAAAGGTGAAGGCTGCCTGTTAGGCACAGAGTGCTGCCAGCAGATCTCATTCTGTGCTGGTCGTCCAGATGCCCACAGAACTGCTGAAGGACGGGCAGTATTTATCAAGCAGGTGCTCCATCTGCCCGTCTGTGTGCAGTTAATGTAAGTGTAGCCATCTTACAGGCTGTTTTGATGAAAATCGGTACTTGTGAAATGCACCTTTGCCATTCAGCTGTCGCTAACACTCTAGTGATGTTTCAACGTGCGGACGGATTTCCAGGCATTTGTTTTGCGCTGCGATTCCGAGCTGTGGGTGCTGATGGAATGACTCCTGCTTGTCTCCGTCGGTGCCTGCAGGTGTACGCAGAAACCCCAGGTGTCGAGCACATTCCGGTGGTGCAGATCGACCTCAGCGTGCCTCTCAAAGTCCCAGGTGGGTCTGTGAACACGTTTCGGTGCGGATAGTCAAGTCGTGCGATCTAGGTGGATAACCTTCCTCGGGGATTGATAAAGCAGACTTTCCCTGCCTCTCCTCTCTCCGCACTGACGCTGCTCTCTGCTCAGATCAGCCTCCTCCTCCTCTGTCGTCACCTGTCTGTCATGTTGGTGCCATTTGGTCTCAGCTGGCTAAGAGGAGGCCCTTTCCGCGTTCCTTTGTAATTACGTGTGAGAGATGTGAAGTAATTTAAGCTAGTGACCGATTTTGACACTTCCACTGTGCCCTCTTAGTGCTTTTGTACCGTTTCATTTATTGCACTATTGTACTATATACTGCAGAATATGCTGTTGTGCATATTCATACTACCATGTAATGTACCATATACTGTGTCACCTCCTACTGGTATTAGGGTACCGCCTCGCTCTCGTGAATCTCGTCGATCCGAAGTGAAGGAGCCGTTTCTCTGTAGCTGCCCCCTCGGGTTTCATTTGACCCACTTTGCTGGGTCACACCGGGTGTCTCGCTCTGCTGTTTCCATGTGGCCCAGAAATGGAGTTAATTGATTTTTTTTTTTTTTTTTTTTACTGACATTGTTCCCTGCCTCCCTCCCCCATGCAGAAACGCCTAACCAGTTTCTCTCCTGTGAACAGATGTTCCTACTCTCCCCCTCCCAATTTCCTCTGCTATGAGATGCTCATTTTTCTTTCCACACTTACTATATGCCACCTGTCCAGAATTTTAATTGGTCACAATTTGCTCCCGTCACCGCCGCTGCTGCCGCGTCTCTATGGGGGGCGGCCGTGTGCCGGAGGCCCCCCCTCGCCGGGCCGGTCGTATCCAAGTTATTACAGGAAGTTACGGCTCTGCTGGAGAGGCTGAGCACCTGCCCACTGGCTCTTTAGATGACTGATTAATAAGCCTGAGTGAGCAGCATGCCGGTGGCTCTCTGCCCTTTTGTAACAAGTGCTGCATTGACCTCTCCCCCCTCCCCCGACCCCCCCGCAGGAGCTGATGGCCCAGAAGCAGAGACTGGCCTCCGAGAGGGAGAAGGTCCAAGCTGAGCTGGATCACTTCCGAAAGTGCCTGACACTTCCAGTGGCTCAGGGCTCTAGGGGATACTTCAAGGGCTACCCCTCCAGGTGACCCGCCCCCCCCTGCGCCCCTGACATCACCCCCTGACCCCGCCCCTGCCACCACGCCCCCCAATGTAGCTCAAGAGTCTATTTTTTCACCTGGATTACTCAGAAAAAAAAAAGGAATAAAACAAAACTCTTCACTGCGCAAAGGACCCAAGCGACAGCTGGCCGTCAACGTGCCATGTGCTGAGGGGGGTGCTGGAAGGGAGGGGGGGGGATTGAGCGTCTGGTCTGGCCTGGGGAGGCACCCGGACCACATGGCCTGTGTGTGCGCCTCTCAAGCCAGTCCCCACAGCCCAGACGTCAGCCAGATCGTCCCTGCTGATGGCCAGCATGCTGAGAGCCATCGAGCCACCAAGGCGCTTCAGGGACCGCCGCCGTGCTGCGGCAGCACTCTGACCCAGTGCCAGCGGCGGGGGGGGGGCCGGGCGGCACCTCCGCCCAGCTCCAACGCACTGATCTGTGGTCAGCAACCCGCCCTCTGGGTTAAATGGGCTTATGACAGAAAATGCACTTAAAAACAAATCAAAATGAGTAACATTGGAAAGCTTCCTTGAGGTACTGCAGTCACAAGGAACTTCTGTCGCTGTCAGATTAGGGAAGAACACACCAATGCACATTTTGGAAAGATTAAAGGAGATGTTTTATTACGAAATAGAAATTTTGAGAATAAATTTAAAGAGGCCCTTAAGCCTTGTAATGTAAATAATAATATTAAAATTTTTGTATGGTTTTATTACTTTAATCATTGTTCTTAAAAGCCTGCCATTTTTAATATGTTAATGCTTTTGGGCTTAAAAAAAAAACTTGCTTTAGTGTTTACTGCTGCTGGTCAGGATAAAACAATTTTGAAATGTTTGAGAAGTACAAAAGAAGAGGAGCCTTTTCTACTGGTGCCCGCACCCCCAACCCCCCCCCCCCCCCCTCCGGGCCCCAGTCCCCCCGGGCCTGTAGCATTGACGGGGGGGGGGGGCCTATGGGGAAGCCCCTCCCCCCCCCCCCCCCCCCCCCAACCCGCCCATCTACCAACCCCCGCACAAAAAAAAGCAAACACAACCACCCCGGCGGGCTTCCGTAGTTGGAGGCTGGCTCTATCACTAGAAGGGAAAGGGGGGCGGCGCGGGGACG
>JABJVO010000034.1:4629290-4643088 GCA_026770805.1 Boulengeromyrus knoepffleri
AAAATTAAAGTTAAAACGGAAGCCGCCACCCCCCCCCCCCCTCACGGGGGGCCCCCTTCTTCTGCTCCCCCTCCTTGGCAGCCCCCCCCCCCCCCCATCATGAGCCCGTGTCAGATGAGCTACGTTCGTGCCGCTCTAACACACCACGCCCGTCCTCTGCGTTCAGTGCATTAGCGCAACTCCTGTATGATCGCAGCCGCAAGGGGAGAATCCACCTCTAACTGGACTCCCAACTGAAAGACTAGGACTTACTAGTGCATTCAGGCAAAATCCGTCCATCCCCACGCATAGCCGTCTGTCCGATCCCCCGTTATCTGTTTGGTTTGACTGTAGGGTGTTTCTTTCCAGAGGTGGAAAGTTCAGGTCCAGAGAGTACGAATCCAGACCAAGATTTAGTTTCAACCAACCAGTTGAATATAGAAGAGTCTCAGTCAGAATACTCAACTGATTGGCTGAAGCGAAATCTTGGTCTGGATTTGTACTTTCTGGACCTGAACTTTCCACCTCAGTTTACTTCTTCCAGGGACATTAAGAATGAATATCCGTGCTTTTAGGATGTGCTTCAGCTCATTTATGCATTAGTGAGTGGTGCAAAATGAGAAAAGAGTAAATACTTGTAAGATTCTCAGTGCAAAATATTTATTCAGAAGTTGGTTTTCTTGCATGAGTAGGAATATACACAGTGTCCAAACTGGTGAACATACGCACATATACATTTCCCTGGTTATTTTGTTTTTATACTTTTTTTAATAATGTGAACAGCGCATATGTCCGATGAGATTTAATTTTTATCTCATGCAGATGATTTGAAAAAATTACTGGGAATGTTGCTTTTAAACTGATTTTTTTTTTTATGCTTTATTTTAAACTGGGGGAAGGGGATGATTTTGGTGTATTTGACTTTGTGAAAGAATAAAGTTCAGTTGAATTGAGGTATAAATGCAGACATGCTGTTCCATGCAATTGAAGCAAACGTCTCCTGCAAAGACTTTATTCTGGTAAATTGTAGCAAGTTTCCTGATTGCTGAGTTTGGTTCGTATACCTGTAGAGTCTAATCGAACCACTATATCTTTGAAAATAGGTAACCTGTAATACCTTTTGTTTCTTCTCCAGCAGTATGTTGTGCTGATGTTTTTGAAACACATAAAGCAAAAGGCGTTTAAAGGACCAGCACTCCTTTTGAAGAGGAGAGTATGTACACATTGAAGTCACGCTGCTGTAGTCCTTTTGTGTTTAGGTGAGTCAATAAAATCTGATAGAAACGCGTTCTATTTATTCGAGTTCTTTAAATGCTCACTGTGTGCTTGTTTTGTGTATGCTCAATAACCGTCCCTGTGCAGCTCTATAAAAAGCTCAGTGGGAATGACCTCTGTGGAGCAGCAATTTGACCTGACGTGCTCCCGCCATGGGGCAAGGAGCCATGGTAGAATGTGTTCTGGTTGTTGTGCCAGAATTTCATCCAATTAGTATTGGTAATCTTTAAGTCACACGCTAATATATAATCCATACCATAGACTGTTCCCTTTCTAATGGCTTTCAAATATGCCCCCCCCCAAATTTCATGTGACAACATCCAAACCACATTTATTTTATATGAAAACGTACATATTATATGTGATTGTGTCTAAGCACTGTGTCCTACAAGGCGGAACCACCAAAGCTTTAATGAATAACATGAGCTGCCCAGCTGCTGTGAGTTTGGTGTGGCAGCCTACTGGGCACTCACTGGGATGGCAGTTTGCTGGGCACTCCCCTGGGTGGCACGGTGCTCTCTTATACACGAACCAACAAAGGCAAACGTGTGGCTGAAAATTTGATCCATGTTTTTTCCTCCTAAGGCTGCCAATACATTTCAGCTTTATAAATTCAAAGTAGGATTTGATTTTCAAAGCCAAATTTCGTTCTTCAAGTGGATGGCTTTGTGGAATATTCTTTGTTTTCAATAGGATGCTCTTTACAATATATAATTCAGTTCCTAGCTTCTTAAAGCAGTAAAATAGTTATGCAAATGTAGCTAAGATATATTACACATCCACCCAGCTATTAATAAGGGATATAGACTGGATCAAGCACTGCTGTAATGACTTTTCATGCATGCAGTGAATTGATTTACAACTCTTGATGTTTTTTCATAAACGTTCAATAAAATTATTAATTTAAGTAGCAAAAAATGGAACTGCATGGATGTGGTGATGTGACTTAGAGAAGCGGTTCTCAACCTGTTTTGCACCATGGCAGCTCAGTCGCGACACTATATCAAGTATAGGTTTAAATTAATGCTATGGTCAAGCATGCAGGGCACTGTGCAATTTACACCAATTAATGCCTATTGCACAAATCTGATTGGATATGCCAGTGAATTTTAAATGAACCATCTGTGGTTTGGCTTCTTGGATTGGTTGAGTGTTCACTAGTTTTGTGCTAAGCAATTGCAGACCCAAGACCAGTTTATATCGGTTAATTGAAGGATTAGGGCTGGGAAATCTGATCATGTATCAGCAGAGGAGCTTGCTGATTTTAAAATGCTTGCATTTCCAACTCTGCCTCACAACCCTTTCAGAACTTGCTGCAACCCAAAAGGGCTGAGAATCGCTGATTTGGAGTCACTGGTTTCCCTGTATTACATGTCTTCGGAAAGTGGGAGAGCAGAGGACGTCCTAATCGAAACCCATGGAAACACACAACATATAGGGTTTGGACAATGAAATTGAAGCACCTGGTCAATAGTGTTTGAGGTTGCACACCTATATGTGTGCAGCCCGATGGCTAATCTTCACTGATTGCACATTCCAAGACTAAGAGCAGAGTGTGATGGTTGAAATAGAGCAATAGCACAGCTGAACATACAATATTGCAATCCACACAACGTAATGAGAGACAGAATTGTTGGTGTGCATCTTGCTGGTGCATCTGTGACCAGGACAGCAAGTCTGTATCAAGAGCCACAGCGGGTTACTCGTATCCAAAAAAACATAAAACCACAGCTGCAGCATTAAATGTGCACCTCAACTTGCCTGTTCCCACTAACAGTGTCCACAGGGTCAGCATTCATGGTAGTGCTGCTATAGCCAAACGTTGATTTCAGTGCTGCCAGCAGTGCACATCTTGGGCTGTGGGCAATGTGAAACAGGTATTGTTCTCTGATGAGTCCACCTTCGCTGTCTTTCCCACATCCAGAAAAGTCATGGTGCGGAGAAGCCCCAAAGAGACTTACCACCCAAACGATTGCGTACCCATTGTGCAGCATGGGGGTGGATCAGTGATGGTTTGGGCTGCAATATCATGGCATTCTCTCGGCCCACTACTTGTTCTAGATAGGGCATCACTGCCAAGGAGTACTGAACCATTCTGGTGGACCATGTTCACCCAGTGGTTCAAACATTGTACCCCGCATGTGGTCCCAATTATCAGGATGATAATGCACTAATACATGGCAAAACTGGTGAGACTGTTTAATGAACATGAAAGTGAAGCTGAACATCTCCCATGGTCTGCACAGTCCCCAGATCTAAATATTAATTAGCCAATTTAGGGTGTTTTGGAGGAGCGAGTCAGGAAATGTTTTCCTCCACCAGCATCACATAGTGACCTGGCCACTGTTCTGCAACAGGAATGGCTCCAAATCCCTCTGGCCACTGTGCAGGACCTGTATCTGTCATTCCCAAGACAAACTGCAAAAGGAGGTCTGACACCATACTAATAAATTATTGTGGGCTAAAACCAGGTTTTTGGGTTTCATTGTCCAACCCCTGTATATGCTTAGTCCACTAATCTCCAGAGCAACTGTAAAGAATAACAAAAAAATGAATAAAGTGATGTAAAGAATGCGCACCCGTTTTAAAGCCCGACAAATTTGTTGTTTTTTTCACCTATTATCGTTTTAATTAATAGCTGGAGTGTCTCTTATGTAAATTTAAGCAGCCTCACCTGCTGTGACTTTTCTACGAACCTGGGCAAGAACTAATGGTATTTAATTTATGTGTTTTTTTGACAAACACACTTCCCTTAATCTTCCAATCACCCGCGGGCCTAAAAAGTTAGAACACATTAGGTGTCTTGCTCAAACATCATTCGACTAAACGGTCCCGTGAAGACTCCCGAAACTTCATTTCCCAGCATGCACGGTGTAACTATATGTTCTCTGTGACTGGGTTTATTTGAAGGGGTCCGCGTAAAGTATCAGCAAACTGAAAGACAAGACTTTTCTCAACAGCGGGTGTTTGTTCGTTTGTTGGATTTTTGCGCACTTTATTTCAGCCATTGGTCGACGTAAGCCGTGTACTATATGCTGGTATCTGGTTAAGGCTGTAGTGGACGGAGAGCTCCGCCGTAAGTCCTGTGCCTAGGGGGAAAGGGCGGATCGGTGAGAGGGCTCCCAGTTCTGGGCTGCTCGGGCTCCGTCACTTTTGTCACCGGCTCGATCGGGCTCCACCTAGGAGGAAAAGCAGCCCCCCAAGCCCGACAGCCCACGGGAACAAAGGCGCCAACGGGTCGGTCCAGAGCGAGGCCGGTGGTTTTTGGAGGCGCGCCGTGTCTTTGCAGGTCAGAAGTATTAAACGCGGCTACATAGTAACGGAAGAATGGCTCAGCCCGGACATCACCATGTCGCCAGCTCCCAGAAAGCGCTAATGCTGGAGCTGAAAAGTCTCCAGGAAGAGCCGGTCGAGGGCTTCAAGATTACTTTAGTGGACGAGTCGGACCTCTACAACTGGGAAGTGGCGATATTCGGACCCCCGAACACCCACTACGAGGGGGGCTATTTTAAGGTGAGTATCGGGGAGTCACAGTAACGCACCGAGAGAAGGTCCTGCTCACGCCGTAAAAATGTGTCAGCGGTGGGACGAGAATCGGAACTACAAAGTTGGAGAGACAGGAAAAGCTCAGAATGTCCTCGTTTTTCAGTGCTGATAGTTGCACTTGGGTGGTTAACAGCCGACGCCGGCTAGCTAACGTTACATGACGCCACATTGACGCCGTTTCCCCCGCGTTGTGCCGCTGGGCTCTCGGCCGTTTTCTTCCATCGCCGCCCGTCGCCTACGTGTCCGCCGGCTTGTGGCGCTTCCCTCGGGACCCTTTTGTTTCGCTTCATACCGTCCCCCCCCCCCAAAACGGGATGTCGGTTTCCGTCCTCGGTACTGCGGCCTTCACTTCTACTACTAATCTAACCCCCCCCGTTCCCCTCTACAAGTTTTGCGTTCGCGGCAAAGTTATTTGCCCTTGTGCTAAACTAGCTCTGGGCAGGGGGCGACTTAATCTTAAATCAAGTATCACACTTGGACATGGACTGTATGAAGTAAAAGGGCACCATATACTTCCTGAGGTGCTGGTATCATCATTACAGGGTTCTTTTGGCTGAACTTGCATGGTTGCTTGTACTAAATTTATAGCTGGAATAATTAATTGCTCGCCTTTTTTTAATATGAACTGTTGCCATTCGATGAAACCGTGAATAGGAAATAGGCCTCGCATACGTGCAGTGCAGTTCGAAGTTTACGAAGTGCGACGTGAACTGGTTTTTAAAAGACTTCGATGTGTTGGCGTTGACTCAGCGGCTGCACCCTGCTGCCAAACACGCTGCGTGTTACTTAACCGGCCACGGTTCTGCTGATGGTCCTGCTGATCGGTTCTGCTTCCTTTGCCATGTTTTCAGCAGGCAGGTAAACCAGTCGGCGTGACCGTGCCATGTGGCCGCCCGCCTTTGTTTTATGATCCCCAGCTGTCAGTGTAAGCTTTGTGTGGTATCATTTGCATGTGGTCTGTTTTGCCCGGCAACAAAGTGTAGTGTATCCCAGAGTAAAGCACCCCTCGTCCCGTTACCTATTGGTCAACTACCCGCAGAACACAGATTTTAGTGTTAACTTGAGTCGGGGGGGGGAGGTGGCCTCAGTTCCCAGGGGGTGAACCTGGTGACTTCAGTTTTTGCTTATGAGATGTAAATCAATTCTGCAAAACAGAGACGCAACGACGGGACCTGTCGTACTTGATCGGGTCTGATATATAGCTGAAAGTCGATGTTGAAAGCAAGTCAGGCTAATCTGCTGAACCTTACATTGATTACTTGTAGTTTACTGGCTGTCACTGCATAACCTTTTGTAGAAATTTAACAAGGTGCATTAGATCCAGTCAAGGCCTTATCGTTCAATTATCTCGGCACTTGAATAATAAATATTCCGTCATAAATAGATGGGTGGACAATTGTCAGTCTGCCTTAGGTGGTGTATTCATCTGCACCTCTATGTAATATTAAACTGAACATGTACAATTATTCAGGCATTTTTATTGCCTAATCTGTTTACAGTGAAGAGTCTTTACGGGGTAAACAGAATGGGCAGTAGGTTGGGATGGTTAAAGTTCAGAATGGGTTCCTTTATTAAAGGACAGATGTATATATTATTTGAGGCTATTGGACATTGGATTCACTAAAACTTTCTCTCCTGATGTATGGCTCTTTTTTTGAAGGTTTAAAAGCACTTAATCCTAATTGTAAAGGGCAGCATCGTTTTTCTAGGCCAGAGAAACTTACAAAAATGAATGAGGCTGAACTGAACTTGGGAATCTGGTGCCATCGTGTATTTATTGAGAAAACAAACTCACACCGCTACCCTACTTAATCCTACAGCAACTTAGACTATTTTGTTGTCTCCTACTGTAGCTTTCAAAATACTGTCAGTAATGCAGAATAAATTCTAAAAAGCTAGCTAGATAGTTTCGTAAATAATTGTATGTTCTTGCTGTGGTGTGACCTGAGACAGTGTTGGGTTAATTACAATGCTGCATATAGACATGTCGGCTGCGACTGTGTGCCAATGATGTGCCCCAAGGGGGGGGGGGGAACGGAGAAGAAAGGAATCAAAAGTGAAACCATTCTGCCAGAGTTTGCTCATACTGAAATCTGTTGTTAGGATTATATTTGAGTTGGATCTGTATCCATCACAGGGGCACTATATAGATCACCTAGAGGGTCACTGTATGAAGGCTTGGCTAGTTCAGAACATTACCTTTCTGGTCACCATATTAACACAATTCTTAAAAACTTAGTGCTGCTTGTCCTGAAGGGGCTTATGGGGGAACCTATGAAAATAGTTTCTACAAATTATTTTTGCCATTCTACATGCTCTCTGTAAAACAGCTGCTTAGATGAGCTGTAACTGCCTTCATTGTCAGCCCCAGGCTGTTCATTGTGAGCATGCGGGCTATAGAACACAAACACCAAATGCCATACCAGACCTTTGGGTATCTAGAAGAAGAAGGATGGAAGGAGGATGTTATTCCTATAATGCATTCCGCTGAAACGGTTGCATTAAGTCCCAGCCACTGTTCGGCATTATGTTCCACTTTAACTTTTGAGAGGAAATTTGCATACTGTTGATTAAACGTGATGGGAATCAAGCTTACTTAAATATATTTGAAATAGGACTTCAGCCACTTTAAGTGTGTCACAATGTTATCAGGTCATTAAAGTGTTTTTGTACGTGCTTGAAATGGGTGTTAAATGACCCGTTTGTATTTTCTTCCTTAAAAGTACATTTCTGTAGATGTATATAAGATACAGGTATACTGATTCTAGCTCATTTATACTCCTGTGTTGGTAGTTCATTGCTGCTAGAAATAACCTTACTTTTTAAATTGAGATTATTCCTTATCTGTAGTGCCGCTGCTGCAGCCTATCAGGGTTGAACTGTTTCACGGAGTTTGGCAGAAGTTTGGGTGGTAGGAATAAAAAGCTGTACAGGAACAGCCGGCCGGCATGTACAGCAGGGCCCCCAATTCTGGGCCTGGACCGCCAGTCCGCGACACAGTTTGCAGATTTCCCTGCTCAAACACGGCCACTAAACCTGGCACTTAGGTGGTGAGCTGAGTTAAGTGTGTTTGAGCAGGGAAATCTGCAAACTGTGTCGTGGACTGGCGGTCCAGGCCCGGAATTGGGGGGCCCCTGAGCTAAAGGGTTGACCTTTCTGCATTTCTTCTGCCTGCTTGCTTTTATCCTCCTTCCTGGGGCAGCGGTAAGGGGAAGTCTGACTTATTTCGACAAGTCTGGCTCATTTAAGTGCGAGTTCCGTTCCATCAACGTGTCTTAAATGAATCCTCGCTGTGCTGCCATGGTAACTTGTCGCTCCAGACCAAGTTAACGGCCTTGCTTAGTTAAGCATGGTCTCAAAGATTGTCCGAAGTGTTTGAACAGATTCCCAAATGATTGTTCCCTCGGATGAAATTCTGCGCTCTCACTACTCATGTCATGTGATCGCTATAATAAAGCCTATAAAAATCACATCTCAGCATTCCAATTCCAAAATAATTAAAAGCGTACCCATATTACAAATGTGGAACATGACATACAATGACTGAAATTTAAGAAAAATCCGTTGCGATAATATGTACAGGAAGATATTTTTATATTTTTGTTTAGTCACAGTTTACTTTGAAGGTTTATTAGTCAAAAGCAAAGATACAATATGGTTATTTGTGCCGACCATTTCACACAGATGCGAATGAAAGTATTTTATGAAGATCAAATAATACAGAATAACATTATATAGTAATAATGACACGTGAACTCAACCCAGAAGGTTCCCCATTGGATATGGGAATTGAATCTGGAACTTCTGCGGTGTAAGGCGACAGCATAAACCACTGTACCACCGTGCCACTGTACTGGGCACTTGTAACATTTTCATAACTTATGCATTTAGTCTGTCTGCAATTCATTGCCAAGCCAACTCTCTGGCTGTGTTTATGGCCACAATATTGCCTTTTTTAGCGATTTTTCATCTTTTGCATTTTTCATACAGCTCCATCAGCAGCCTTTGTTCTGCCGCGGGGAAAAAAAAAAACACCGCTCTCGTTTTACATGATTTCCGACTCATTTGATCGATCTATCGTTCATCCATTCATTTGGGCTTCTTAAATATCTTGGTTATGTGCACTAAGTGAGACTGCAAGTCTTTTTGTATGAACCTTGATTAGTTAAAGCTGAACTGCGTTAGTGGAATGACATGAGGCTAAGTTTAGAGATGGCGCTAGTTTGAGTCTGAGTTTTTCGGGAAAGTCTGGCTTTCTTTAGCTACTTTTCAGGGAATACCCCCCTGGTCTCTGCTGTGGGAAATAACCTGGAGCGGAATGGGAGCCAGTATGTGTGGCACGGTGTCTGACTTCATCTGTGGCAGCTGGCATATTTCTACCACCTAATCAAATATGTACACCCCCCCCCCCCCCAAGCCGCTTCCATGGTTTAAAGCCCCCTTTTTTGGGGAAGGGGTGTTGCAGACCTGGTTACGCATGTCTTGAAGAAAATTGCACTGTTTTCCATTTTAGAAGGTGCCAGACCATTTCCCGTAATGATGTCCTTAAGCTGCAAAACACTCCCAAATATTTTCTGCTGTTTTTTTTTTTTAAACAGCAGTAATAAAATGGTGAACTTCTGTTAAGGAATACTTCTGCCTAAATATCTCGGCATATCGATATTGTCACAATCCTGTCAATCAAATGGACCAGGCTGCACTCACTTCATGTTCTAATTCAGTTAGAACAAAGCCCTGCTTGTATGCTGGGACCTGGGAGAGTCTGCTTTTCTGAGCCTGAACAGTCCCTCATTCAGCGCTGCTGTGTGTGTCTGAGTGCCGACGCGGGGCTTGCCGGCAGGAGGGAGGCAGACCTTTCTGGCACTGGCGAGTAAACTGTTTTTGTTGTGTATCTGGTCATGAAATTACTGAGTGCTGAGGTAGCCTTTGAGTTTCATCGAAAAACACGGCGTCACCGCTGATAAGGGAATTACTGCCTGGGCGATATGAGCATGTGCACGTCCAGATATGCGCTTCAGCCCCTTTTGAGTCCCAAAAATGCTGCAGTCCAGGTCTTGCGGACTGGTTCCCTGGTGCTCTGGATGGATATTGAAATGCCCAAATGAGACTGGATAAATGTTTAGCTGATTACAGTAATTGGTGTTCCGCTAGACTGATTTTAGATAAACATCAACATGTAATTATTTTGTTTATTGGGGGAGGTGGGGGGGTGGTTTCATGTCCTGGCATAGCGCAACGTGGTCTTCTGAATTGAGATTTGAACAAATGCTTTATCTGTCCATCAAGTATCACTTGCTGGGGTGAGGAATGTGTGTCGGAACGTTTGCTGTGAAGTCAAACGTGCTTAGGATGTTTGGGGCTCCTCTACGTCATACCTTGGCCCCAGTCGTGACCTCATTCCTCACTTCCTCAGTCTGGTTTTCAGGTCGGCAGAGAGGTCAGACTGGCGCAGGTAGTCTGCCTTCACCTCCACGGCTAATTGACCTGTAGTGCTTCCCAGAGCTTCTGCTTTACCTTCTAGGTCAGGGTTTCCCCAGTTCCGGTCCTGGAGGGCCTGTTCGCAGATTTCCCTGCTCAAACACCTTATTCAGCTCACCAGCCATTCGCCAGGTTTAGTAGGTTTGTACGAGTAGGGAAATCGGCAAAGCGCGTCTCAGACTGGGTACCCAGGACCAGAATTGGGGAACTCCGTTCTAGGTCATCATCCCCTCTTGTCTTTTTGGTGCAGATGTTGTGACACAGTATAAGCCCCCCAATGCTGATATTCAGCCGATTTCTTCTTCATTCATAGCATAGCTTTTGTGCGAGTTAACAATCGAGGTGGCATCTCTTATGCCTTAAAGCCTTGGTATGCTTGAGCACTGGGGATGAGTCTGACATGCTCTCTCTCTCTCTCTCTCTGGCACAAGTTATGGAAAGAATGCTTCGTCCTGGAGGATCTTCTATTGGTCAAAATGTGCTGATTATCAAAGCAGGAGTTGGACATGTTATCCTGTTACTTTAGAGGGATGTTTCTTATCAGTTTGGCTGTTTAATCTGTTTCAGCTGCCTTGGGATGCATAAATCACTTAACTGTGTTCGTCTGAAGCTCTGAGGTGTGGCTCCTTTTACAGTCCTTGCACGGCCGATTGTCATTACAGTCTCTGTCCCTTGTGTGCTTGGAAAATACTGCGGCCTGTTACTCGCACTCTAGAACAGAAGATCTGCGTTGTAGTATGTGCTGTACTTGGCTGTGAAGAGCCAGTGCAGGTTTCAGTAAAGACTTTGCGCGCATCTCGGAGATATTGGCTTTGTTTTCAGGCCTGTAGGAGAGTGCTCCGGGATCAGGCAGTGCTCCGGGATCAGGCAGTGCTCCGGGATCAGGCAGCGCGCAGCCTGTGTAACACACCTTTTGTGACGCGATGACATTAGCGGTCTGCCAGGGCGCCTTGTTTCGTTCGACCTGGTCCCTTGCTCCTGGAAATTAATCTTCTTGGTGTTAATATGAGACGTCCGCACACTGATTCTGCTCTGTGATTTCTGCCAACACTCTGACCTTACACTGCAAAACAGTTACAGCTGCCTTTATTTTATACGCATAATGCCGCTATACCGTGAAGTAATTCACATTTTGAATTTTGAGTTGTGGTGTGGTTGTACATGTTCTGGATGTCATGCTGTGCGTGCATGTATGTCCTCTTCAGTTGCATTAGTATGCAATAATTTTTTTTAGTTTTGTCGATCTTTGTTTTGAGATGGATGTTTTCTTTGCCCTTTTAGAAAGCTTCCCCCCCCCCCCCCCCCACCTGTTAACTTTCTTACACACCCGTCATCAGTCCCACGATGTGGCTAAGTGGCTCCCCCCTTCAGAGAGAAGGGCGAGGGAGTGTTCCTGTCTCGGTGACATCTGGGGGTCATTCTAGTCCCCTGCAGTACCTCTTGAACCCTCAGTTGTTGGCAGCAGTGGGTCTTGCCTCCTATCTAAAATTATAGGTTCGGTGTTTGTTTTAATAATGGGTATATTTAATAATTTTCTCTGTAATGTGCCTTGGCAGTGACTAACGCGGTCTCTCGGAGTCCCGCTGTCGTCACGCTGCTGTCTGTGTGGCGTTTTAATGCTGTTATGTATCATCACCTTTTTCCTAATGGAGGGCAGGATATAATGACTGACTTGTACCGGTGCTGTTTGGCCGTCCCTGATGCAGGGTTCCAGGAGCCTGAGCTGCCCCTCAGCGTCAGGACAGCCAGCTGCTGTACGATTGAGGGGTCTGCGCCTGCTTGGTCTTACAGTTACCGGCCTCTGTCAATGACTGGTTGTTTCGCCCTTCTAGGCCCGTATCAAATTCCCTGTGGACTATCCCTACTCTCCACCCGCCTTCAGATTCCTCACCAAAATGTGGCACCCTAACATTTATGAGGTAAGGTGCGGCATCGCTCGCTCCTCCTTCCATCCGGCCCTGCTCCGATCTGTAAGCCCAGGTTCTGCTGTGCTGACTGTCGGAGTCCCTCTGCATCCGCAGAACGGCGACGTGTGCATTTCCATCCTGCACCCGCCAGTGGACGACCCCCAGAGCGGCGAGCTGCCGTCGGAACGGTGGAACCCCACGCAGAACGTCAGGTACCCTCCGCACCGCTTCCCTGCCGTCCGTCCGGTTCTCTGCTGTATCTATCAAACCCATCGCGATGCTTTTCCACGTACCTCCACTAGTGTTCTGCCGTCTTCCTCCCGTTCCTCTTCCTGTGCAACGCTGTCCTGTCCTCTTTCTCCTAGTCTGTAAATTTTGAATTGTTCGAGAGCCCCACTGTGAATTTTTTAATTTGTAGTTAGTGTAGATTTGATGCATAAATGTATCTGTCTTTTTCCCTATGTGAACCAATAGTTTCCACTTGGAGGACTGCCCGGACCAAATTAAAATAGAATTTTTTTGTGGTCTCCGTGGATCTTGACTTTGTAGCTGCTGCTGGAATTTGGCCTATGGGGAAGAATAGTTGTGGACCTCTGATATAAACAGTTCCCTAGATTTAGTCGTCATTGAAGATGGATGTACTTTTTAAGGAATCCTGGAATCATGGTGTGTATTCTTCCCCCATGCCCTGATCCACGTTTCCTCACCTCGGCCGTACGCCGCTTGCCATCCGCTCCAATCTCAGGCGTGATTGTTACATCCTGGGTGTTTCTGTTGGCCTGGCAACAACTGCTAATAAAAATAGTCTCGTGTATCTTAGCCCAGAAAAGCGTGGCATGCATGATTGGTGGCGTGCATAGCAAACAAATGCCAGTGTAGACCTTTTTATTACCCCGGCACGAGGCATTTTGCAGACCCCAGTCCCTGAGCTTAACGGCATGGCTCTCCGGACCTGTTTTTGTAAAGCTATTGTGGGGGGGCTCGCTGCCCGTCTAACTATAGACCCGCAGGTGAATGCCCTCCTGATTGTGCCTTATCTTGTGTGGGTGCGAAAATTGCTTGTATATGAGCAGGTTAGCTGTCGCGCACAGTGGGAATTCCGACTTGTGGTCAGTTGAGAGCCAGATGAGATTTAACTAAGCTTGGGAGAAAGATTTAATTCGGTGTAAGATGGCTGTTTGATGAAATGTATGCAAAAAAAAGCAGAATGATTTCCTGGGGTTAAAAGACGTGCTTTGCTGTGATTATCTGGTTTGATGCAGATCCTAATTTACCTGATGGTAAGAGATGTTTCCTACTAGTTCTATTTAGAGATGGGGGGAGGGGAATTCTCAGGTTTTAAGTAACAGAAAAATACGTCTCAGGAAAGCCTGAATCTTGATTAATATCAACACCTGCTGTCCTGTACGGTAAAGATGATTGCACCCAACTCTGTTCACATGCAGTTTTGCTTTTGTCTGTAAAATATTGTTTGAAATCCCATTACTGTCAGGCTTTATTCTGTTCCCTAAATGTGTCACTGGCTTGTCATTGCATGGTCATGCTCTGAGTGACCCCCCCCCCCCCCCCCCCCCCCCACCCCCATCTCCCCCGTCCCCCCCCCCCCCCCCCCT
>JABJVO010000034.1:4643098-4680629 GCA_026770805.1 Boulengeromyrus knoepffleri
TTAAAAAATTTTTTTAAAAACCCTTTACGTCCGGGCTTTTTCTTTTCCCCTAATGTTTTCCCGGCTTTTCCTTTCCAGGTCACGCTCTGAGGGCCCCCCCCCCCCCCCCCCCCCCACACACACATTCTGCTGCTGCTCCCCCAGAACCATCCTGCTGAGCGTGATCTCTTTGCTGAATGAGCCCAACACCTTCTCCCCAGCCAACGTGGATGCGTCGGTCATGTACCGTAAGTGGAGGGACAGCAAAGGGAAGGACAGGGAGTACGGCGACATCATCAGGTGAGGGGGGGGCACCCGTGGGCACACTTGATAGGGACTCTGGGAGGAAAATGAGCTGTCGCTGACGTGGCGTCTGCCAGTCCTGAAACACAGATTTTATTTACATTGTCCAGTTCATCGCTGTTTGTTTCTGGTACGTCACCC
Organism: Boulengeromyrus knoepffleri; assembly: GCA_026770805.1. NCBI lineage: Eukaryota > Metazoa > Chordata > Actinopteri > Osteoglossiformes > Mormyridae > Boulengeromyrus > Boulengeromyrus knoepffleri. Next base: position 4,643,522 of record JABJVO010000034.1, read on the forward strand.
CTGTCCGTGCTGTAAGGCCAGTTGCTGGCCCATGTGTAACCGAATGGCGATGAGCTGGCATCGGCGGGGGTACTGAGCAGACGATGTATGTAGGGAGGTGTCCATAAAGCCAGCCGAGGCAGGGGAGCAACTGCGTGCAGCTGCCCAGTTTCGTCAGGCCTCATTTGCAGTGCGGTGCTTGCAGTGGTTTGGTAATGACCGTAAAGGTGACGTCAATGCCAGAGAAATCATTTATTTGCCAATTTGCACAAGTACGTGTGCGGGAACGTTTGAGTTCTTTGTCTGCCCCTTCCAGCTCTCCATAGCTTGGCTCACAGCGCAGGGTCAGTCGACATGCGACACCGATGGGGCTGGGGGTTAAGGGTCTTGCTCAAGGGCTTGCGGTCATGTGACTTTGCCGAGGCCAGGATTCAAGCTGGTGACCTTCCAATCACGGGCACAGAAACCGCGCCCCACCCCCTCAGTTGCAAATGATTGCAGTAATAATCATTGTAAATTGGCTTCAGCAGTCACCCTTTCTGCTTTATCTGAGTGTCTCTGCCTAGCAGTTTCTCCCTGGGTGTTTTGAACATCCCTGTTTGAAACCTGCCTGATCATTCAGGAGAATTATGCTCCTTTTTTTAACCAGGAATGGCTGTTGGACCAACAGCCCTGTTCGTACACTTATTGTTGTCTCCATTGTGTCATTAAGGACTAATTTCCAAAGAATTAAGTGATTCTACTAGGAAACGGTGAAGTGTGTTCTCCCTATCTTTCTACAAAAGTGAATCTATTGTCAACTTTTCCTGATGTTCTACACGGTCTGCTTTAATTTTTGGTGGAACGCCTTCCATCCACTGCAGTCGTGCGGCACTGTGTGAGACCTGCTCCCTGCCCAGAGTCGGCAGGAACTCGCGCTGTGAGCGTTTTTCTTTTGGCTCAGATCTCGCTGGATCTCTCCTGTTTCACAGAAAGCAGGTGCTGGCCACCAAAGAGGACGCCGACCGCGATGGAGTGAAGGTCCCCACCACTTTGGCGGAGTACTGCGTTCGCACCCGCGCCCCGCCGCCGGACGAGGGCTCCACCCTCTTCTACGATGACTACTATGATGACAGGGACCTGGACGATGAAGACGAGGATGAGGAGGACTGCTGCTATGATGAGGATGACTCGGGGACGGAGGAGTCCTGACTGCCCCATCTCGGAACCCCCCCCGCCCAGTCATTTTCATGATCGATAACTGAGCTTTTTTTGGACGGCCTTACCCGCGTGTTTTTAAGTCAGATCCAATGAAAAGCAATGGAGTTTTTAACAATTTTCTGTGATCTTGGTTATTCGATCTGTTCTTTAAGCGTCGTTCTCTCCGCCGAGGCCCAGAACCATTCAGTTTCAGTCCGTGTCCCAACCTGTGTACTAAGCAGCTCCTTCAGCTGATATTTGCACATTTTGTATTTTTGCTCCTTGTTACTCTGGCTTGTCTGAGGTTACAGCTTGCAGAAGAGGAAAAGCCTTAAGTCTGTGAAAGAGTGAGTGTGGAGGCATGATTCTACCGGCTGGTTATGTGGGACTTGGCTACTCGTGGTGCCGCGTGAAGGTGCCCAAGGTCTTGTATCAAACTCTCAAACGGAAACCGTGTCTCATTCTTCAGAAAGCAATAGCCTGGAATGTCTGAATTTTTTTATTTTTTTTCTTCTGCATGCTGAGGAAGACACACACAAGCACCAAGAGTGCGAAATGGTCAGCGGTCACGCCTGTGGCAAGCCGTCTGAGCTTTTCATGCTAACCTGGTTCCAGGCGTGTCCCCACAAGTACCCCACTGGTTGAGCAGCGTTGGATTGTCGAGCTTCTATCAGTGGCGAGAGTGCATACTTGGAGTGATCCCTTTAAATGTGGGCCTGCGTCGTCAGGAAAAAGCATTTGCAGATGCAAGCTTCTTACCTTTGTCTGCCTACAAGGGGTTACACACTCCCCATTGTTCACTGAAGTCAGCAAAACTTTAAAGTACGAACTCTTCACTGAACTCTCTGTATGCCCAAGGGGGGTTTTAAAAATCAGTGTCTTCCGGTGTTTTCTTCTGCTGTTTTTGATTTGATCGGCTTATCTGTGAGGGAAGAAAAAGGGGGATGTGTCTGGCTGGTCAAAGTGGCGTGTAGCTATGTAATTGGTGCTTACACCTAAAAGCCCAGCAATGTGGATAGATTTGCTTCTCATATTATGCATATCATGGAACATTATTTGGAAAAAGTCTCTAATTGACTGGGATTTGTGTTGTGGGTGCAGGGCTGCCTTTTGGCTCACAGAACAGTGATGGCTAATTATCCTTTTGCTCGATTTAAGTGTTATTGAAACATGACTTGTGCATCACTTCGAACATGCAGAGTCATGAAGAACTGCTTCAAGCTCTTTTAAGAAATGTTGGGATTCCTTACAAGCATCTGCCTTGCAGATATCCTGTTTGTTTAAACCCTTTTCACCTGTAATTCCGGATTCGAACAAGCATAGTTATCGCAGGATTTTCTTAGGAATCCCCAAGCTAAAGCCCTTCTCTTTGTTCAAAGTGTGTATTTTTGCTGGGTGTGAATTTGTGAAGGTGCAGGGTTTATAAATTGTATTAGTTTATTTTTATTTTTTATATAGAGTATTGGTCTCTGCATCCGTATGGGATCTTAAGCTACAACTTTGCAAAACTAAAAGCTCAGGATGATTTTAAAAAACAATTCTGCCATTTCTCACCGTTTCATGATCTCTCCCCTCTGCTTCGACTGTTTACAATATCTACCTTAATATTGATATGCACATGTGAACATATTTGTTTTCTTTTTTTTCATATGGTTTGTAAATCTATTTAAAACCTGAAATAAAGATCTTTATTAGGAGAATCCTCGTCCTTTTTAAAATGAGGTTTCCGACATGGTTTCTGGGTGTGCTGGTTGTACACTGGAAATTTTTTCTTTGAACTGGGGGTCCAACTGCAGTTTCAAAGGGTAAATAATGTTTCGGGTGCACTTCATTTAAATCTGCTAGCCACCACCAGTTCTGATGACTAGTGTTCTTTAATACCTGTAGTCTTGTGTTGCCTGATTGACAGAAGGCCTGGGTTTGACCCTGATGTGAGCTACCTTCTTTAGCCTGTAGAGGGCAGTGAAAGGCATGTCTCTGGTTCTTTCGGTTTAGGCAGATGCTTTATGGATTAAAATTTGAGGTCTGTTTAATCAGGCTTAAGGTTGGATCACTGGAAATGGGGTACACAGCCTTGAGGTGCGAGTGTGTATGCAGTGAGATGAAAAACATTTGCTTTATTAAAGGAATTATGAACTCAATCTCAGTTCACCTAAAAACTTCATGACCAAAAAAAGCAACCTTTTTTTTTTTTTTTTTTTTTTTTTTTTTAAATTTATAGCGATCCTGACACACTAACTGCCCTCCTGCGCTCTTCCCATTGAGTTGTATTAAATGTGCCTTTTTTTTCATTCCCTAACAATATTTCCATTTTAGAGATTCGGGTTTTAATGCATATTTTGAGAATCTGGTGGCATTTTCGTCCTACAGAATCCCTCTTATTTTGCTGGGGTGGAGGGGCATAACACATGCAGTGCGGTGGCATCGAAACGATGTGAAATGGTGCAGAACTGAGGGAAACTGCCTCTCTGGACTTGTGCTTTTTGAACCTGAATTTACAACCTCTGCCATTTTAATGGTAGGACCCATTTTCACACCAACACATGATATTCAATAAAGTGGCTGTTGAGAATACAGCTAAGTGGTGATGGTAGTCCTTTAGGAATAGATTCATGTCCAGTCTCCCCTGGACTAGTTAAGCCTCATCTACTTGAGTTTTCCATTTCTGCAGCACAGTGTTTTACAGGCCAGGAATATGTTGAATGCCAAAGTGCTTGACTGTTCATTCAAAGCAGTGGTGTTAAATATCTGTGTTTGTTAATAATTTATCATTAGTGTGAAACGCCAGGGATACGATGCAGAGTCTCTGTTAGTAGGAGGCAGGACATTTGCAGCTTTTTTTTTTTTTTTTTTTTTTTGGTGACGTTTTGTTACCTAGAGACAATCTGGGTGTGTGTGTAAGTACACTATGCTGCTTGAGTTCGTTTTCGTGCAACTTGTTTGTCTGCTGATTATGGAAGAGCCTGTGGATTTGATCTCCTCCGCTGGCCGCGTGGCCCAGAAATGCTGCATTCGGTGGGATGTTCGGTTTGTTCTGGCGTTTTCCGTGTGAAAGAGAGAGAGAGAGACGCCCGGAATGCTGCCCTTTGTTGCAGCGCGGACTACAGGATGGACGCCACACTTCCAAACACCAGGCCTCACAGAGTGATGAGGAAGAATGGCTACTTATCGCCAAATACTTGGAAATGGGTGCTTCTGTTGCCAATGGCAACAAACCGTAAATAGACAGCAGCCGGTGGAGAAAATGGTACACTGGATGTCTTTTGAATTTTTTTTTTAAGTTTCCATATTGTGTGGGTTTTCTGAATCAGCCACCCACTATGCACATTATCTACTAAAACACAGGCTTAATGTGTGCTTTTGTATCCATTCAGACTGAGTTCAGCCACCCAAACTTATCACATTTGATTGAAAGGTTAATTAATGTTTTTTTTTCCTGAAATACAGGATGCTTTGTGTTGTCAAAATGGACAATCAAATGGTTCTTCAGCTGTTGTATAAAACTGAATGCAACACTCGGGCCCTTTTTACGCTTGGTTTTGAAATGCGTCTTGGCGATCGCATCACAGGTGGGCAGTAGCCTCATCATCGTTTACACCTGTTTATCATGCGTCTCCAAGGTGCCAAACTTACCACGTGTTTAGATCTCCTTATTGCCTGTGTCACTTCTGCTAGAAGGTGAAATGACTCCATGCACAGTTACTTTGACATCTTTGTTGGGGATGCATTAACGTTTATACTACAAAACATGTGATGAAATGCATCCCAGACCACCTCAGCAAGTGGTTTGTATAATCTGGTTACAACACATCTTGGTGGTCGTCTACACTTGTATTTATCGTTGTCCACGTGTGATCCGATCGTCCAAGACTTGTTTTAAAACCATGTGTAAACAGGGCATTTGTGAACCAATGAGTTATGCCTGAACACCAGATTCATATTAAAGACATATTCTATTGTGGTTGAGCTCCTGTAGGACAAGTAGGTCATTGTGCTAACCATATGAAGGTCATAGGTTCATATCCCAGTGAGCACACACAAATTCTAACCTTTCCCTCCGCTGTAAGTCACCATGGATAAAGGTATCAGATAAATGAGTTAGAGATGTAAAAAAAACAAAAACAAACGTAAGTTGTAAGTAGAAATGAGGAACGTCATAGAAAGTCTTGAACAGGCAGCTCAGCGGTTGAACAGCGGGCGGCACATAAATACTTATAATGGTTACGAAGGAAGAAAAAAAACGGAGATCATTAACGTTTTGCGATTCTTGCAACATATTATAATGTACAGGATTGCAGCACGAGTCTGGCGTGACACTCAAGCCTTCAGACTCTCACGTTCACCAATAAATCTTGCGGTAAATCTGTATTATTCCTTTTATAAATCTAAAATTGGCTACATCAAAAGCGTTGGAGTAGTTTGCAAACACTACAGACTATTTACATGGTAATAAAACCGTTACATACATGCAAATGCGTGCGCATATGGGTGCAGACTTGTCTCGAATTGAAAATTTCACTCCAACCAGCTGACCAAAGTTGATAAGCCTGAATGCATACAGGTTATGGGTTTGTTTTTCTTTGGGACTATGACCCAGTCAGATCGCCTGTTTACCGAACCAGCATCGAAAGACGCACACGGGATTTTATTTTTAATGTAAAGTCTTTCTTCTGGAAAGCATATAGGAAACACCGCTGGATGCTGACGGCTACCTGAGGATAAACGTTGCGCTTATCTGATTGGCTGACAGAAAGCTGGCAGCCGCGGTTTGCGCATATAACGGGCAGCGGACGCGCCGAGAGCCGCCTTGGCGGTGCGAGTTTGCGACAAGTTGGAAGGAAGGATGCAGCGCAAGTGACGGAGCCGCGGAGACGCCTGGTAGCAGCGCTGCAGACCCCTGCCAGCCCGCAGTAAGTCCCTTACGGTGAATCCTACAAGTGGGGCTAAAGTGAAGGGCAAGTACAGATGCAGAAAGCTTTTATAGTACAATAAGCGATAAAACACATAATAAAGGTTGTAATGTTATCGTCTTACTGTGAAATGTATCATTTTAACATAAGATAAAAGAACAGGAAAGTTGAAGTTTTAATTGAGACCTTTGAGGGTTTTTTTCCCCCACTTTTGATTACGTTATGTGTGCGCTGGCTGTGCCCAGCATTTTTGACCAAGTTATAAGCGGCATAATCGGCGAAGTGAATAAGTGTCCATGCGAAACAGCGCTTCAAACAACGAATTTTTTTAATAGACGCCAGTTCTTTTTGTCCCCTTTGTATTTATCTTGTACGATTAACATAAAACGAAGTTATTGCATAAATATTGGTTGGGCTATATTTTGTCGAACAGACTATTACCCCGTGTATCGTTCTGTTTTATGCACTTTAAAACCAAACACATTTAGGTTTCATTCAATGTCGAATTAAGTGCATGGGTAATAATACCTAATGAGTGTGCAAGCACAATGACAATGACACATGAAATTTACAACTTATTTCTCTTGTGAGCAGTTTTCCTATATAGATGTTCGAACCCACGATGTACTGCGACGTATAATCAAAAAATCAAACGTGGGTAATTAAAATTATAGTTACTGTCTCCGGCAAATATTTATTGTTCCATATAATCCGACCTGCGATTGCCTGCGTGCTAAAACTAGACTGCACGGAAAATTCACACGTACTTCCCGAAATCTCCGCCGCTTTTTAAAAGTCAAACTGATTGGGAGTAATTTTCTTACCATTTATGGAAACCGAATTACATATAATTACAGTGCATATAGAATTTTCTAAGCCATCATAACAGAAATGCTATTTAAGAGAAAATCGGTAATTGCTTAAGAAGATAAGGCAGAATTCTAGACAATCGGAAGGATGGAGAGTTTGTATGTGTATGATTCATTGATGGTAGATTCGAGTGTTGCCAGCATTATCCACCTTGAGTATAGTGAATTTCTACATGTACCGGTGCTTGCAGTGATTATATTGTTCGTTGTGGTATTTCCTTATAATGCAAATGGTAATTAGGTGCGTCCTTTCTAAGTCACATAACCCGCTATCACTTTATACATATTTTGTATGTGTGATTGACACGTTAAACAGAACGGATAGTCACGAAGTAAGGTCTAATAATATCACCATGAAGCCTACTGGTCTTAATGTGAATATAACTATACGAACCAACTGGGATTTACTGGGTAATCCATCATTTAATTTTCTGTGAGCAATAGTATAAACAACGGTGTTTGTTTAATACAAGTACCTAAACTTGTTTAATTTAAGCAGGCAGGCCCAAAGCCAGAAATTAGTTTGGAAGAGGGTTCAAACTGTCTACGTGTCTGGTCAGGAGCAAACTAACTGGGGGAGGGGGATTCAATTTTGTAATTTTACTACGTAGGTTCCTAAGCCAGGTGGTACCATAACGCAGAAACCACCAAAAACTGCCACTATCTGACATAAACTTAAAGTAATAACTGTAGCGGTAATTTCGGCCCTCGAGCAAGTGTAATTCACACAGGGCTATTCTCTGTGGTTCAGCTTTGGCTTCTGACATTCTCTGGTACAGTTACAGGTCAGCAAAACCAGGTTTCTGAAGGACTTCTCATGACCTCCCTCATGTTAGCAATCAAATTTGTACTCCCTGGGCTTAGTCATAAGGCATACGTTTTCTGCCCTGAAAAGAATTTTATTAAGATCAAAAATGCCAAAGTAATTGTTTGTCACAGCAGTGTGGCGTGGTGCAGATGGAAAGAAGCTGCATAATCCACTTGCATCTCCAAGACAAAAGGGATGTATTTAACGTTCGTTTGGTGTTTGGGGTCGGCACCGACCCGTTTGTAAGTTTAAAATGCATAAAAGCATCACGTAAATTTGTGTACTGCATCAAGGCTTTTTGACTTCGTCAGGAACCTCTATTTAAACAAAATAAAAAATTTTAAAAAATCACTAAATTATAAATGCTCTGGTCAAGATTCTATCCACTCTGGTGTTGGGGTCGGCACCGACCCGTTTGTAAGTTTAAAATGCATAAAAGCAACCACATAGATTTGTATACTGCATCAAGGCTTTTTGACTTTGTCAGGAATCTCTATTTAAACAAAATATATTAAAACAAAATCAAGGCAAGGCATGCCCATACATGTAAGGCAAGATAAGACCAATTCAGTTTATTTATATAATTTTCTTGAGGTTTATTTTACCATTATTTTTTATTGAAAACGAGAGGTATGCTGTCAAAAGAAAGGTCCAGAAAGCCACACCAAAAATATTAAAACCAATCATTTCATGGATATGGAAGCCTAACAAGGTATCCAAGAGGTAAGAAACAAATTGGATGATAAATAATTATTACAGGGTATTTTATGGCTGATTTAAGACACTAACATAACATAAGAGATGCGTACAGAAAGCTAACACAGGACGAAGGTCATAAAGAAAAGAGCACAAGGGTAAAACCACAAAGTAAAGGGACCATGAGGGGTAAAACCTGAGTAAGTAATTCAAGAGACTAGCTAAATTAACCACAAAGAAAACTGAACACTAACAAGGGAACCAGAGCAAAATCTGGGAGCAGGACTAGGAAACAGACAGAACTACATACACAAAGTAACATAACACAAACAATGACTCACCGAAGAAGTAAACACAGGTGGGAACGTAAATACACAAACAGAACCGGGTTAACAAGGAAGCAGGAGTGAGACATCAGATAGTCCACCAATAGCAAGGGTGCAGGGAAAACAGATGGAATAATTACTCTATCAAACACAGGACAAGGAAACTCTGAAACTAGGGAACACTGCTCACGAACTGAACACTAGACTGACAGAATCAAAATGTACCAAACAAAAAACCAGAACTGGACACAAGGAGGGTGAACCAAGGGCAGAAAAAGTAAGACAGTAAATTAAACATCAGAGAACAGAAATGCAATAATTAAACAGGGGAAGCTGACGTAAGCCAGCTCTGAACCCACACCCAGCAGGTTCTCCATCGGCACGGCATACTCAGCCCACTGAGCTATGCAGCAGTCTGAGAGGTGAGGGAAGCACATGAGGGTAGAAGGACTAAGGACAGAGACGGCGAAGAGCAGAACGTCCAGCAGTGCCTGCTGGCCAAATGGGGAAAGATCACCGAGAGCGGGGACAGATGAGGCCGGCCTTGACATTCTTTAGATAGGCCTGCAGAATGTCCGCATACCCTCTCCACTAATTCTTAGCGAGTTGTATCTTATTACTAAATTTAAATGCTTGAAGGATAAATCAACTCTGTTGCTTGACATCCAAAGTGCTGGGAGTTGAAATCCCATCCCTGCATGTCTGTATGCGGAATTGGCACGTTCAACTTTACATTTATTTATTTAGGAACAGGTTTTCATCAAAGCAACATACTAGAGAGGCACATAATGCCTGGTTTGTCCTTCACTAGTCAGGACGAGATGCATGGCTGGTGTATGTCCTGGATGGAATGCCCCTCCATCACAGGGCACAGCACATTGACACCCCCAACAGGGCATTCTAATACAATGATTTAGAAAATTTAGACATAATTTATTTAAACATTCGTAATTACCACAGTCCTGTACTGGGTAAGTGGTTAGAAGATGGATGAATCAATTAGTTATTTTTAAACTTCAGAAATAAGTTTCAGTTCAATTCAATTTATTTTTATATAGCGCCTTTCACTACATGGATGTGTTGTGATACATTAAACATCATTAGAGAAAGTAATGAGAAACGGGGGAAAAGGAAGGAAAGAGATTAAATAAAGATGTAAGTTTTTTTTTAACATGCAGGCTTTTCAATATTACAAATAACATTGTTAATTTGAATTGAGAACTGAGATTATATGGGTAAAATAAGCACAGAATGAGAAAAGGACAGAGTGCTATTTTGAAATGATATGTTGACCTTTCTGTATGGCAGGAACAGATCACAGATATAAAGGCACCTTAGAATCATCATGTTTGCACATTTCCTGTTTTTATCAGCTGAAGGACAGTTTTCTTTGTTCAGGAGCCAGTTATGACAGTCTTTGAGCTAATTTAACTTGATAACAAACAAAACAGTTTGACATTTCTCTGTATTCTTGCCAAGCTGGCAGTGTCTTCCTGTGGAAAGTTGTAATCTATATAATTATTAATAATTTCACTCTGAGAGCCTATGTAAAACTTTTTATTTGGTAAATTTCCTTTTTTTTTTTGGTTGACTGTTATTGAATAAGAACTTTTGTATATCTTGAGGATCCTTGAGGACTTGATGTGTAGTTTTGACTGGTAGTAATGTATAGTCAATTGTGGGTTCATCATGCATTGTAAACATCTTGACATTTTAAGTCCTATTCGTAGTTTACTTGCAGGCCGAAGCGACACAGTGAGACTTGAGGTGCAGTTAAGAGATGTTTGTATTTGTCTGTAATGGTTGTTTCTGCCCCTGTTTGCAGAGAAGGACAATCTTTTAACTCCAGTAAAACCCTGTGAAAGCATGTGGGTGCTGGACAAGATCCGTGGATCGGTGGAGAATAACGTGCTGCGTCAGGGCGACGGTGGGGACAGGCAGGGCAAGGCCCCTGTCTACAGCAACGTGCTGACACCGGACAAAATCCCCGACTTCTTCATCCCTCCCAAGCTGGTGAGCTGCCCCCCGGAGGTGGAGACGCTGGACGCCAAGCCTAAGGATGTTCCGCACCCCTCCACCTCAGAGCAGGCCATCAGTGGCAAGAAGCCCCAGGGCAGCCCACGGTTGGTCAGCAAGCTGGCAGGAGATACCAAGAACCTCTTGAAGGCGGCCAATCGCCACATCATCCAGATCGAGACGGCGGATGAAGCGGTGGCTGGGGACACCAACGCCGATCCTCAGTCTCAGACGGCCATGTCCCTGCCCTATGTCCCTAAGACGCAGACGTCCTACGGCTTTGCCACCCTGATGGAGAGCCCCCACACTCGCAGGAAGGAGTCCCTGTTCCACAGTGACCACACGAGTCCCGCCACTTCACCCAACTCCCAACGCAAATCCTCAGGCAAGGGCGCCGCTGAGGGCAACCACCTGAACCCGGCGGACTTCAGCGCCGCTCACATGAACCCGTACCGCTACTTCAGCGGCGGGGAGAGCGACACTTGCTCCTCGGCGGAATCTTCGCCCTTCAGCTCCCCGCTGCTGTCCCGCTCCGCCTCGCTGCTCAAGATCCTCACCCACGAGACGCAGGCCAAGGTGGTGAAAGCCAAGCGGACCTTCGCCCGCCACAGCTCCCTGTCCACAGATGAGTGCAGCTCTGCCGAGCCCAGTCCCTGTGTCCAGCGCCGGATCCACTGTCCCACAGCTCTCGGTGGGGACCACCTTCCGGGCCCAGACCGGCAGCACCGGGAGCACACAGTAAACCTGCACAAGGGCGGCAGCCTGCGCCTCTGCACCGACTATGATCCCGGCGCCGCCCGTCTGCGGATCCGTGTCCTGGCGGCCGAAGACTTGTACGACAAGCTGTTCGACACGAAGAGCATCAACTGCTGCGTGGCCATTTACCTGAACCCAGGCAAGCTGCAGAAGCAGAGGAGCACCATAATCAAGAATAGCCGCAACCCCATCTTCAACGAGGACTTTTTCTTTGACTCTGTGCCTTCCTCCCAGTTGAAGAACCTGGCCATCAAGATCAAGGTGGTCAACAAGGGCACCAGTCTGAAGAGGGATCTTCTGCTGGGGGAGAGGGAGATCCCACTGGTGAAGCTCCTCTCGGGACTCTAGGTGCGTCGATACCCCGGGACAGGACATATTGACCTGGTTCTCCTTAGATCTGCCCAGCTTGAAGATGTGTGTTTTCTTGTCATAGGATCAAAGGAACTTTCTAGTTATGTAAGCTTACATTTTCAAGAGAGTTTATGTTTAACTCATCAAAACACAAGTCAACGTTTTAAGACACATGCATGCTGTACTCTGTATTTGATACAGTTTATTGAATCTATTTTTTGTACACAATTTGCCGCAGCCAACAGTGATGACCGAATGCGTGTGTGCAATTCGTTCTCGTTGAAACAAATTCTTTGAACATTGAGGCCCTTTGATGTCTCATTGTAATCTGATGTGCAAATGCAAGCTTCGATTGTGATCACAACCTTTGATTTTGGTGGAGGGTGGGTGGCATATCAAAAACCAACCACTGGAAACCTGGAGAACGGTTTAACGATGTCACTGTCTTAATCTCCTTCAGCGTTTTGGGAGCCTGCAAGTGGGACTCCTTATGCCTGCTTCTTAATCTAAATCTGATTCAGTTTCTATCAGTTTGACTAGTAGTTACCTGATTATCTGAGTGTTATTACAGAATATGAATAATGTCACCCATAAGCCTTACTAAACAGCACATTTGTACATTGTTTCATTATGTTGCATCAAAAATATTTTCATTTAATCTGTATATGTTTAAACTGTACATAATGTATGTCACCTCAGTTTTTCCAAAGTAGCTGTCCAACATTTCGGAGATTTTAATCTTATTTTTCTGCCTTTATAAAATGTATCGGTGGAGCGTTCCACAAAGCTTCTTGGATGTGATTTTTTTTGTGATGTATTTTTTGTGCTTTTGAATTTATAGCTGATTGACTTCCTTAAATATACTATTTTTAATATGAAGTTTGACTTAGACCGATGTCTGCTCTGTGCCCAAAGGAGATGAGTAAGCGTGTAAAAATAGAAGCTAGTGAGGGTATTATTGTTGGTTAGTTTCATTTTTCATTCTGCCCCATAATCAAATTATTTCTAACAAATGTCTGGCCTTAGGTGGCCGGCGGGTCTCAGTTTTATCTCCGTCGCTCACATATTCATCACCTCCTGGGGACGTGGCAGACGGCTTTAACTTATTGTGGCCATTTGCTGAGGAGAACTGGTCCCCCCCCTGAGTTGGTGCTAACGTGTCCTTACAGGAGGGCGAGGCACAAATAAGTAGCTTGACAGAGGTTTGAATCGGAGGAAAGATCACCCGCTGCTTTTGTTTGTCCTGCCAAATCCTGGATTGTCACATTCAGGTTATTTTAGGTCTTAAGAATCATCGGCTGGAACAGTATTTGTCGTTAGTGTGTATCGGGATGGAAAAGGCTCGTTCAACACAGCCAGAAGCAGATGTGAAGCTTGTATCTTCATCACGAAGGCTGCTCTGCTCCACGCTTAGTGTTGTGTGCTGTGATCGGTTCCTGCTTAAGGGGCTCTTATTTCCGTGAAACATCCATCAAAATAAATCAAGTACAGTCAGGTGAACCTATGATGTGTTGAACTTCAGGTCGTCTCCTCGGTGTGGTCGTGATCATTACAGCTATGATAAACTGAGCAGTACTCTGTATATTAAGTTTAAAAAGAATGTTGTTTTTTAAAAAGTGCCTGTCTGTAGGGTCAACTTTTAATGGTAGCAGTGAAAAACTAATGGTCTTAGAAAGAGTGGCTTAGGTAGACTGTGTACCGTATAGTAAAATCTTTGTACTAACACACTCACACATGATTCCTGCTTATATCTGACTTGGCTTCCGATTATTACTCACACATGATAGTAGCATGCATGCACGCCAGGGTCCTCTTAAAAATAAGTAGTTCAGACATTAATCAGGCGAGATGTCACACTGTTTGATGACAATAATGAATGACTTTTGCTATTTGATGTGCCATGGTAGACATATTACAGGGAAAGGCTGCCGTTTTGATTGGCATTCTCTTAAAACAGCATCGTGTGCCATAAAAACAAGCCTGTAGTTTACATGACAATCTAGCTTTGCTGAACCAAATTAGAGTAAATGCAATTACATGCTTGGAAATCTGTAATGAAATCAAATTAAACACTGGCCTGAAATCTCATCTTAACTGAATGCTGTCATATATATTTGGACAAAGATCCGATTTGTAGAGTCCCTACACATAATCCATAATGTGTGTTCATGTGACTTTTTACCTCGTTAATTAGAAATTTAAACATCCTGCTGTATTTTGATTAGCCTCAGCAGTACAGGTTGTGATTCACAGTTTATACTGAAATGATGCATGGTGCATTGACTGTGCTAATATTTTTGTCTGCCTACAGATATTTATGCAAAGTATACTGGATATTTAATTACTCGAGGGCATAGGTAGACATGTCACACCGAAAAAGAGACCTTTTGTACATTTATTGGAAGGAAATACCAAAGTTCTTGAATATAGGGCGCATCCTTATACACTGAAATGACCACATTTTACCTGATGAGGTAGACGTCGGTTCTTCTGAAGGCTATGTCTGAAGAAGTTAAACAAGATCTCAACGCTACAGTTCTATTGTAAAGTGAATGTCCATTTGCTAGATTGTAACGTCTGTAGGTATGTGTGAGGCCCATGCCAACACACTCTAATGGGTTATTGTTGTACTTTTCAGACTGTGATTGTATGTGATACCTTGATTAAAAGCAAATGAGTTAAATTATTGTGTCGCTACTATTTTGTCAAATTTGAGGTCATCGGTGTTTTAAAACTGTTTTGACATTTTCAGCCTGTATTTTTCCCCTTAATCTCTTGCTACGTTTAACACTCTTTGAGATAACATCAAGTGTCCCTGACCATTGTGCTCACTGATCATGTAGCGTGTAAGCAGGGATTTGCTATTTCGGGGCTCCGACTCTGTGGAAAACAGGTCTTTGGCATCACAGTGCTTACAGACTGTACCTTGGACATAGGAATAAGAGGAGGTAGTATGGCTTATAGACTGATATAACAGCTGTGGGGGGAGTCAAAAAAGAAGCTGTTTTGGGGCCAAAGTAGTTGGGAGGGGCCGTCTAAGTTACCCAGTAGGGCAATAATCCTGTGTCTAACAACTGTGCATGTAAACAATGTGCTTGTTATTGGAGAGAGTAATAATAATAACAACAAGCCAGAGACTGTTTAGTGTTTTACGTTGCGGCAGTTTCAATACAGCCCTACAGGAATTGTTTTGTATTTGTAGAAGGAGGAGTGCGGCCTGTGCGTTTCCATGGGGACCACGGTTTATGGATTTCAAACGAATGGATTAAGGCCCAGCAGTGCAGGTCCTATGTCATGGGCGCCGGCTCTCACCACAAGATTAGTTTGCAGGGCTACTTTTATCATTTACGTGACGCATATTGGAAGCTCTGTATTTTAAAAAATTGGAGACATCAAGTGACATTTTGTAGAATTTAAAAAATGCTGATTACATACTGATTTATTTCAAAAGCATGTTTTTTGGACCACAGACTGGACCTGGTGTTCGCCTGGTGAAGGGAAATTCTATGTTGAAACGTCTTGCATTAAGTGACGGATGGCATTCCTGAAAGTGGGAAAGGCAAGTTCACCGTATCCCTCAAGCAAATTTATTAGGATCTTTACGGTAACAATCACCAGTATACATCCACATCCAGCATAAGTGCTGAGTTTGCTCAAAGTGTAAAATGAGTGTCATGGACAACAAGGGTTAAAAGTGAGAACAAATCCTTAATTTGTTAGACTCAAACCAGATTTGACCTAGCAACAAACCAACAAACCAAGCACACAAACAAAGAGAACTTTAACAATGAAAAAATATCCATCCTAATCAGGGTTACATGGAGATCCGGAGGCCATCTCAGGCAGCATCGGGCACAAGGCTGGGGAGCACCCTGGGCAGATTGCCAGCCCAGCGATGCCAACTAGCATGGCAGCATGTCTGTGGATTGTTGGAGGACTCAAGGGAAACTCAGGGAGAACCTGCAAGCTCCACACACAGCCAGGGGGTGGGGGGCAGCAGTGCTGCCCACTGAGCCATCAGGCCATTACAATGCATTCAGTGCATTTTTTAATTAAATAACTTTATGGATCCTTGTGGGGAAACACTCTTTTTTTTTGTCTAACCGCCCCCCCCCCCATTTGGCAGCTGCCTGGACCAGAGCTGGGGGCTTAAACCAGCAACCTTCTGCTCACAGGCATAGAGGCTTTGCCCAGTGAGCCACACACCACCCATTGCTGCATGCTGCCCCATAGTCAATTTCTGATTGTCAAAGAAATATTGGTAACACTTTCTATGAATGTATCTATGACGGTATCTATAGTGCATTATAGATGAGAGCTTCATTGGAGCTTATGAAGGAATTATAATCAACACTATAATGCCTTATGACTGTCAATAGAAGATACTATTATGCTTTATTAATTCTTATACCAACCATTATAATGCATTATGAATGTATCTATAGTGCATTATAAATGAGAGCTTAAAGTAAAGCGTTACCAAAATATTGAATATTTAATATCAATATTAAGTTAATCACAAAGTTAACTTGAATATTTTATATCAGTAATGGACTATTCCTGGTAACATTTGCCTTTAACAACAACCCATAATAGGAAATTAGACTTTAATGAAAAAGGCTTTATACACTAAGCATTACCATGGAAACGGCAGGACACTCATCCATCTGAGATTCTGCATGAAGTATTGCTTGAAAGACCTGAGGTTGGATCCAACTTTCTTGTAACCCTAAATACTACATTGTCTTAAAAACTTGTCAGCTTCATCTTTGCTTCCAATCTCATAATCAATGCAATATACATATATAAACCATATATAATTATGAGAATATGGTGGAAAGAGGTTTCTGAGTTCAGCAATCATTGCTGACTCATTCTCAGATTTTTCACAGAAAGACTTCTGTTGCTGTTTAGTCTGAAATTTTACTACCTAAAATAAAAATTGAAGAACTTATGGGAGGTAGACTCACCCAGGTCAGTGTCTGTGTGACCCACTGCCGTCCAAAAAGAGCTTCAGAGCAACCAGATCCCGAAAAAATAGAGTGAGAAACAACTTCTTCAAAATTAAATTCAAAATTAGGAATTAAATCTAGCAATATCTGACATCACAACTCCTACTGTTGTTACCAAACACTGACATCACAACAGAGCTGAAGAGGTACCTCATGAATCCAACATTTTGCAATGAGTAAGAACCCTAAGGTATATAAACACAATGGCAAACAACAGTTTAGATGGCTGCATTGCATACTACAGTACACATTGCCCTGTCGATGTATGTACCACAAAGGCTCACCAGAAAATGGCTATGTTTGTGTTACTGGGGATGAGAGGACATTGTTTACATTCAAGGAGATACAAGTGTTTTAGTAGTAGTACTCATTAATTGTCATTTTTGTACATCACATATTTTGCAGCAGTATTAAACAATATGAATTTGGAATTAATCATAAAAATACTGCAGCATTTAATTATCAGTCAAGAATAAATACCTGTAAAAATATTTGAAACGAGTATCATTGGTAGTATCTGTCAGGTGACATAACAGCAGGTGGAGTGTGATTTGCTTAAACTTGTAGCATAACTGTATGATATTTTGACAAATATTCAGAAAACTGTAAAATAGTATGAGATCTGGGCACAAATGAAAAAAAAAAAAAAAGACGGCAAATGCAACTTAAAAATTAATCTCCGTTCTTCAAAGAATGGTAACAAACTGCACAGCAAAACATAAGGAAATTTTTAAAACCCGATGTGAACAGACTACATTTCATTGTATTAACCAACCATTTCAAGAAAGGCATTGTCTGTTTAATAGTGCCAACGGCTCTCTATTGTTACATTGAAAGCAACATAAAAACTCTCAAAATAAAGAAACGTGGAATTCTATGGCAAAATTATGGTGCACAAAAATGACATTATAAAACCACAGTCTAGGGCAGCTGATATGAATTAGCAAATAAACACTAGCACATTAGGATCAGTTTGTTAGTCAGAGGTACTGCACGGAGAACAAAAGCAGCACATGACTCATTCCGCTACTCAAAGTTTTATGACCATGACAAACAAAAAACTTCTGATAACCACATCAGATTTATCTTTCTCAGATGTCTTTAGTTTATTACTGCAAATATGAATTTTCATGGCACATGGACTGTGTTATAATATCACTCTGTACACTTTTTAAACTTCATGTTTTTATGCACTCTGGCTCCATGTGAGTAGAGTTTGCATCTTCTCCTCATGTCATCGTGGGCTTTCCTCTGGGTACTCCAGTTTCCCCACACAGTCCAAAAGCATGCAAAGGTGAATTAGTGTTACCAAATTGCCCGTAGGTGTGAATGGTGTGTGAGTGATGTGTGAGTGATGTGTCAGTGATGTGTGTGTGCACTGTGATCGGTTGGTGTCACATCCTGGGTTGTTCCATGCCTTGCGGCCAAAGCATCTGGGATACCCTCCAAGACCCTGCAAAGGAAAAGTGGTTACAGAATATGGATGGATGGATGGATGGATGTTATTGGCTTTTACACGTGAGCTTGTTTATGTAATATTTGAATTACCAGTTTTCATTGAACTGTTTATGACAGGCATCCCATTCGGGTCCTACACTGCACCCCCAACCCCCGCCGTGTGACCCTGACCACAATAAGCAGTGGAAGAGGGAAAAGTATTGACATCACATCAATATAAGATTTTAGGAAATTGTCAATCAAGAAACATTTGGTTCAGGTTCTGGAATCCTTAATATTTAATTAGCATTAATTTCTTGCTCATTTGACTTTAACTTCCTCGGCCGGCCCCTGGAGGATGGGCTCCCCCTTTGGGTCTGGTTCCTCCCAAGTTTCTTGCTAAGGGGTAGTTTTTCCTTGCCACTGTCGCCTCTGGTTTACTCACTGGGGGCTTTGGGTAGAGATAATGTAAAGCACATTGACACAATGTAATGTTATGAAAATGCACTATACTAATAGAATAGAATAGAATAGAATAGAATTTTTCATGCACTATTGTAATAAGGTGGTTGTTACATCAATTTACCATATTTTATACAGATAGATAGGATATTGCATACATGCCACATTTTACAAAAGATTTAATTAACAAATCTAATCATAGAAAGAATCACACCTGTAGAGTGAAACAACAGTACACTTATTGAACTTGTAACAAGTTGGAAAATAAGAATTACCTTTCTGATGAAATTCAGGTAGGAAATGGGGGACTGATGCTGAAATTGTTATTTTAACAACACAGTCCTCATTCTGAAAGCGCCCAGCCCGAGATCGCCTTCCAGTGCACCGTCACCTTCATCATCGCCCTCCTGCACCTGTAATCATCAATTTCCTTTTTTCGGTCCTGGACCGGGGCATCCTGATGGACAGCCATGTGAGTCGGCCGACTCCCACCATTCCTCAGCACCTCGGGATAGCACAGTAATCTGCTGAAGCCAGGGACATCAAGTGTGTAATCACCACCGGACTGAAAGACGTTACCACAGCACCCATGAGTACTGCATAATAGGCACAGCATCGATCTTCTGATTCAAGTATTCCCCGTAACTGTCCATAGGAGCCATTGGAGTTATTTATTATAATTTCTTTAAAAACCAAAACGAGATTGTGCATGCATATAATTGGCATTTTTAACTAGGGAGAATTTTCTATACATAAGACAAATATATACACATACTTTTTTGGCTTTGTTTATACTCTTATGACTCTAAATATCTTCTTTAAATTAGCCACAACAATATCATTTGCCAAGAAGCATCAGTGCTGTAGTGTGTGGATCTCCAAGGGCTAGTGCTGTGCTAAGACTCCCTCTCATGCACCATGTCAGTGTCTGGATGAACGTTCAGCCCTGCCAGCCAGGCAGCGCTTTGAATAGTAATTAGCCTAATTGCTTTGAACCCTGACCTTTCACCTGCATGTTTAGTCCATCCATCCATCCATTCTCTAACTGCTTATCCTGGTCATAGTCTATTCCAGGCAGCATGGGGCACATACACACACGGTTGTCAGAGAATCCATTTTTAAAAGACTGCCTTGTTTGTGAAACATTTACTCCCATAGAGAACCAGTTGCTTGCAAATCAAGTCTATTGATTGATGTTATATGCCCAGTAAAAGCAAAGATGAAGCTCACCCTACGACCACCATTAGCTGAAATTATCGACCTGAGTTGTTCCTTACTGATAGATTTTACGCTTTTATGGGAAGGATCTAACATGAAAGAGATGCAGTAGTATTGCATGCCAACGTACTTAATCAAAGACAAAAGCGTACGGCAAGCATAAAATCAACATCATCAGCATTTTATGGGCTTAACTGTCTTAATGACTAAGTGGAAAACATATTTTGAAACGTGTAAAAAGTTGTAAAGATGATTGATTTCAGTATCTACTAAAAAGTTTATACTGTAAATAATCGCTTGTGCATGTAATTATAAGTTATCCTTTACAGCCGGTGTTCGGACGAGTTGAGCTACCTATCGAGACGTACTATCGAGCCTTTCTGCGCATGTGCAGTTCCACCGTTTTAGGATTAGGGTTAGGGTTTAAGGGTTAGGGTAGGGGGGTTAGGGCTATCGATTAGCACTTTGGTAGCCTAACTCGACAAAATAGCTCAATTCGACACAACACCGGTAAGTCGGAACCTTTTGATCGATTTCGTAAGATTTATTCAAGACTACCTACAATTAAAAACAGATTCACAACTTGGTCAGGTGGCTGCGTGTATTGCACTTCACATTAATACACACAGCATTACAAACAAATTGTGAGTAACAAATTTCCGTGGCCAGCACCTTTGTATGCACCTGTAACGTCTTAAGGTAAGAACCATGCTCTTTATGTTATGCGTTTTGTAACATTTACTGAAAAATTCTGAATTTTGTCATGGAGAAAACAGAAACGAAGGACATTCAGACTGTGCGAAGACTGTCCTTAAGTAAATGATTGTGTAGGACCTAAGTGTCGTGTAATTCACTGCCAGCCGTGGAGACCTAATTTCGTGATTTTCTCAAGATGATTCTTACCCTAAATGAAAAAGGAGTGGATGAAAACTTATAAAGGCAAGACCTTTATCTTACAATTGCAAGTTTGTGGTAAATGTCAGTTTGACCAGCCCATATAACGTTCATTGTTTATGTTACTCCTGTTTTACTGGTAACTACAGACAATGCCATCAAAAATGCAATACCAGCCATTTCACAATACACTGGCAATACATCTGATTCCAGAAATTGTTTAAAGATTTTAAATATGGATGCTAAATCTCATTTGCTTCTAATGAAGTGGTGTAGCACGATTTGACAGATCATAAGATCCACTTTCAGAATAGTAATGTGTGAATATCTTTTCATTTTATTTGACAGCAAGAATTTTGTGTGAATATATTTTGCAGAATTTTTCAAAAAGGTGTGCCGTGCTTTGGAAAGCAAATAATTTGTTGACTAATAGGAAGGAGCCATGTTATTTTCTGGCACGACTGGCGGAGAAGTTAGCATTTAGTCTGACAGGAATTGACTTACAGGGGTTAATTATGGTATGCTCTTTTCAGCGAATGACCTGTTTGCGGCAGCCTGGCTTCCTCGCCTTCCTAATGGATGGCATTTTACCGGATGCCAGAGTGGAGATAGTCAGAGGTTAGAGAAATATAAATCCTTAGTTGTTCATCAGATTAAATGAGCCTTTTTGATGAGTGGAAGATTTGCAGAGGGTTATTTAAACAAAGAAACTGTAATGATTAGTGAATACGAGCAGCGATAGCTATTATTTCCAGTACAGGTGCTGTCCGTAGTAAGAACTGTGATACTGCAGAACCAACTTTTTTCCCCCACGTTCAATGGTTCTAAACTGGAATGTCTGAATATAAATCCACGCAGTATGATATGCCCCCCCATGCCGTATTCTTAGCATCTGGTTATAAACATGATTTGTTAATGTCTGTACATATTAATGCATTTAATAGATGTCCGATAATGTTGCCTGTAGCACAAGATGAGGAAATGTATGCCTCAGATAACATGAGGACAACTATAGATTTTCGTCGGAGGACAGTGTCTGTAGTTTAAACTGCGGAGGTGCGATGGTTCACCTGCTCTACTTTAGGAAAAATATTTAAGTCTTGACTGACACGTTTGTGATTAATATTATTACTGTCACTGTGTTCCAAGTCCAGGTGACACTAGAGATATCAACATTAGCAAATTAGCAAATGCAACATCTACAAATTGGTAGTCCACATGAATCATTTATGAGAGATGCAAGCAATGGCCAATCAGAGCAAATTTATTATTTCATTGATTTAACTACCAGTCTGTGCGAATTGTGGATCATTGACTTAATGGGGAAAAATATCCTCACTTAAAAATTATGCATATTTACACTGACCGAACGGCAATTAAAAAATCAAGTAAACCTAATCAGATTTGTTTTGTATAGGAAACTCAAAAAAGTCTAGAACTGACCAATAGCAGGACAGCTATTCCAATGCGGGTTGTGTAATTATTACAGTGGAAAAAAGAAAAAAAAAAAAAAAACAAGAAACTGAGTGGCGTTTGATAATTCCCATGGTTTGTAAACATTCATTTGAAAATGACACCATGGAGAGTACGCCTTTGGTCGGCTGCGTTTTTACAGCTCTCTTCTGTCAGATCTTTAACAGTTCAGGGCTGATAAAAATCCTTGGAATTGAAATGCTGACAGTATTTAGGGATATATGGACTCTTGCAATATTTTTCTGTCATTTATTTATTTTTTGCCAGTGTTTCCCAACCCGGTCCTCGGGGACTCACATCCGCTCCATGTTTTTGCTCCCTCTGAGCTCCCTGCCAGATTGTCCACATTTTTGCTACCTCCCAGGGAGCAAAAACGTCGACCGTCTGCGGGTCCTAGAGAACTGGATTGGGAAACACTACTCTATAGCATCACATTAAAAACGGCTTTATGGAGCCTGTGGGTCTGTGTGCACTACCTTGTAAAGGTTGGAAATTTCAGCATTTGAGTTGTTCTGTTATCATCTTTTTTCGTGCTTTTTATCCAGCCTGCAATAGATATTTATTGGGAGCGTTCATTAATAAGGTGTGTGATCAGGTTGCATTTTGGCCGAAATGTGGTAGTCTGTGACGCTGATTCGGTAATGCTTTGCGTTAACTGCACCTTCATAATGCATTCATAGAACATTCATAAGCGGCATGTAAGTATACTTTAACGTCCTAATGTAGCTCAGCAGCTTTAATATACATTCGTGACAAACATTATATGATAATACGATTATAATGTTTATCACCTTTATTAATGTATAGGTTGATGTTTATTAATGTATAGGTTAAGATATCTTAGGATGTTACGGTATACTTACTGCATCATGAAGCTACAGTGAATGTTCTATGTAAAATGTTACTGCTAATTCTTTATCTTAAAATCTGTAAAAAAAAAAAAAAAAAAAAAAAAGGAGAATCTGATTGACGTAAAATCAGTGGAGAGGACTGGGAGAACAATGGCAAGATCAGATCCCTACCCTTTTTTTACCTTTCAGCCACTTAACCAGTTTGTTTGTTTTGTTTTTTTAACTAAAACATCTGTGTAAACTGCTAGTGTGTAAGCTATGTAAATTGTGTGTGATGAAAGCATTGCTGCTAAGCAACTGAATAATAATGGGGGGGGGGGTATTTAAATGTGCTTTCAAACAAAAGAAATAGAATTTCAATATCGCACTGAATGAGGGTCAATCAATATATCTATTTGCTTGTTGGAAATTTAATGTAGCATGGAGCGATTACTTTCTACGCAGGTAACAAACAAGCTGGATGAAGCTGCTCTGTTCATAGCAGTCAGCAGCGCCATGTTGCCTAATGAGCGCTTATTATAGAAAACTGGGGGGGAGCTTTTGTTGCCATGGCGTCTCCCATGTTTGATTTCCTGTTTGTCCCCTGATGATGTCAAGACAATCAATCAAGGCTGCTAACTGCCCTGGCTGATTTCTTTTTTTTCCCCCTCTTTAGATCTTCCTTTCAGTTTTTGGTCAGGAGGAGCTCCTGTATTCTAATGCAAGTTTGATAACGAAAGAAAATTACCATAATTCTATCTTTCAGAGCTCAAAGTCAAGGTTTTTTTTTTCCAATTATTTTGTACCATTGGATTGAAACATAAGGATACAGTGGTTTTATGATTAATGTAAAATGAGGGTAACTTCCACAATGTAGTATTAAGAGTAAAATTTGGTTTGCTGGTTTATCTTTTAAAAAGTTATTTTTGATCATCGGCTACTGAAAATATTCTTTCTTAGAAAGCTAATTTTGGGGGGGAAAAATAAGATGATTAAAAAAAAATTCAAGCATCACTTTTCCCACAAATGCTAGAGATGCAGGGATATAGAATTAAATTTTTTTTCCCAAAAATAATTGTGAGCAGGCCCCATAATAGCCATAATATTAATGATAACTGCAGTAATCATTTGATATAAGTATTTAAATGTAGTTTAAAGATTACAGTTCTTGCGTAGGCATGAAGAAAATGAGGCAGAATGAAGCTTGTGGCAGGATGTCTGCCTCTGATGACATGAAGGCCAGTCTTTGGTGCCGCGAGGCATGTGGTAAGAGAGGCAGCGAGGCATGAGGTAAGAGAGGCAGCGAGGCATGTGGTAAGAGTGGCAGCAGTTATTCACCGTCTTGCAGACGGTACATGCCCTTTGGTTTGACGTTGCTGTTGTCACTGACACAGTTAATCCCAACAAAATGAGCTGTATACTGATAGGGTAGAGCTTCACTGTTGCCAGTCAGGTTTTCAGTCAGTGTGTTTGGTGCCTGGTAACAGAAAGCAAGGTGAGGAGGTGGGAATTTGGAGAGCAAGGCTGTAGCTATAAATTCTGGGCCCCCTGACAAAATGTCACCTTGGGCCCCCTGAATTGAAGGCCCCCCTGCTTAGTGCTGGGCCCCCAGAATATGCCAGGGTATCCCTGCCCCTACTGCACCCCTGTTGCAGAGTCCACCATGGGCATCGTTAGGTCCGACCACTTGGGGCTATAGCCCCGGGTATTTTAAGCGTAGCCCCGGGTCTTTTTAGACCCGATGCTAATCTTCCTTCAAAAGAAAACGTCATGCCCCAGGTAAACTTGACTTAGCTTCAGATTTTTTTTTCAATAGCTAGAAATGTCCCTAGAGTCCACTGTTGTGTTTTTAAAACTGGTTACGAGTACAGCTGCAATGATGAACTTGGCCCTATGAAAGTCTGCGTAGTATCTTCATAATAGAGGATGAATCGGATTAGTGCTTGGTGAATAGGGTTGGGCAGTATTATGATGCTATAGAATTCAGCGTTTGTCTCAGTGGGCTACGCCGCTGAGCCTGTGTTTGGGG
Source organism: Boulengeromyrus knoepffleri (assembly GCA_026770805.1). Classification (NCBI taxonomy): domain Eukaryota; kingdom Metazoa; phylum Chordata; class Actinopteri; order Osteoglossiformes; family Mormyridae; genus Boulengeromyrus; species Boulengeromyrus knoepffleri. The sequence continues at coordinate 4,668,767 of JABJVO010000034.1, forward strand.
CCTACTGGGAGCACGACCCTTACCTCCAGCCCCATGAGCGTTTCAACAAGTGGCTGCCCTTCAGTGCCAAGCTTGCGCTCACCTGCATGTGTCTGTGTGTCATGGAGGGTAAGATGGGGTAGGCGAAATGTAGATCATGTCAGCAAGGGATTAACTGTAGGTTGTTGAAGCAGTTAGTAGTGCATCAGCACCAAACCCTTTTCCAAATGTGTGTGAAAATTAATTGCAAATATTTGTGCATAATTACATTTGAGAAAAATAGGCATAGTTTGCCTTGCAAGATAGTTGGCTACTACCATCTAAAGTTAGCCACCTGGCCGCCTTCTCCCTAGCTAGTCGTGGCTTGTAATAGCATAGCATCCCATTTAACGTTACTAATGGAGAGTTCTGTGAGTATCGTAACAGTGAGCTGGAAGTTTTTACTGCTACAGTCACAGGTTATGGCAAAGATGTTTGCTTATATTACAGATAACAAGTGATCTTTTGTATAGTCCCTGAACTATGCAAGTCAGTTTATAATTTTAAGCAATAAGTCTGTCAAAATAGGAGCGCCATTCCGTTGATGCAATTATATGTGAAAACTACAGCTGTGGCTCCATCTTTGTCATCATCATCATCACTGCCACCATCATCTTTTCCATCTGCACTTACCAACTGTCTGGAGGAGATAAAGGTGTGGATGGAACAGAACTTCCTTCAGCTGAACGGCTCCAAGACCGAGGCAATCCTAATAGGAACACCCCATCAAATTCAGGCATCATCCATAGCTACCATTGCCTTCTCTGGTCACAGTATTCCCCTCTCCTCATCAGTCACCAATCTTGGTGTAAAACTGGATTAATTTCTCACTTTTGATGACCACATTAAGCACCTTTGCCAGACCTTGTTTGTCCACCTCAGAAATATTGCTAAGCTTCGCCCTACCCTCACCCTCCCTGATGCAGAAAAGCTGGTCCATGCTTTCATCTCCTCCCGGCTGGACTACTGCAATGCACTCTTCATTGGGATCCCTAATAAGAGTCTTCTGAGGCTGCAGTATATCTAGAACTCTGCTGCTAGGATCCTGATGAGTTCAGAAATATGAACACATAACACCTGTCCTTCAGTCCTTCCTGTTTCTGCCAGGATCGAGTACACGATCTCTCTCCTCACCCCCTAGTGCATTTATGGAAACGCTTCTCTTTACGTAAAAGAACTGATGACAACTCAAACCACAACACGACCCCCCCGCTCTTCACAGTTAAATCGCCTCCATCCCCCCAGAGCTAAACTCGGCACGATGGGCGATCGGGCCTCTGTGCTGCTGCGCCCCGCCCATGTAATGCCCTTCCTGACACTCTCAGGGCAGCTCAATCTACTGACAGTTTTAAAAAAGGACTTAAAACCTTCCCTTTTAGCAGATTTTATCATTCCTAACTTTTTGCTTTATAGCTCTTTTTTTTAGATTGTTGGTTTTATATCACGTAGAGATTTTCTCCGAAAATGTGAAGTGCGTTATAAATCAAATGTATTATTATTATTATTATTATTATTATTATTATTATTATTAATGGAGACCAAAAGCACAATTTCTCCATAAACTGAGGAATTTGTTAGCTAGGATAAGGGGCGTGACTGTAATCTTCTTAGCTCTGTCACGGCTATTACACACAAAAATTCTGTTTCTTCTTGGATCCTGTAATTAATCAATGTGCTGCTTTTGTATTGACTTTTTGGCTGTTTTTGCAAAACATTCAGAATAAAAGCTGTAATCGCGCAACAGAAATTTACCGCGTCTGATTGTTCTGTTGGAGGTATTTTGGTGTCTCCGGTGGAATGCAGAATTTTAAAGAGTTCAAGTTGGACCTCTATTCAATCTGAATATATGTAACTGAAAAACATAAATTGGCCTGGAAGATAGTAATTATTTCTTTTTAAACCAGAATTATTAGGAATGTGTTTGCTGTTTAAACACGCTGCACAAAAGGGAATATTTTACTTAAAATGAAACTTGGAATGAAACTGTATTGTCATTATACATTCGCTACAATGTCCGGTCCGGAGCCTATAACAGGAGCAATGGGCGCAAGGCAGGGAACAACCCAGGATGGGCCTCCAGCCCATTACAGGCCACACTCACATACCATTCACACACTATTCGCTCCTATGAACAATCTGGAAACTCCACTTCACCTCAGCATGTTTTTGGACTGTGGGGGAAGCCAGAGTACATGGAAGGATCCCCAGAACAACAGGGGGAGCACATGAAAACTTGATACATAAAGAGCTGGGCGGAGACTCGAACCCTGGTCTCCAGCTTGAGGCAGCCATGCTAGCCACTATATTTTTATCACTATTAATATTTTATACATTTATGCTAATATTTCAATACAATTATCCTTTTTTATGAAGTTCAATTTCTTAATTTGGAAATATTCTGCAAATTTTAATTAAAACAATTGATTATCATAAGAAATTAATGTAGATAAAATCCAGTGGTGAGCACAGCTAACTGAAAAAATGATTTAAAGTAGCACACATTAAATCTGACAAGTTATCCGGCTAACCAAGAAATCCGGCTTTGTGATACAGGCCCCTGTTCTCAGCTTAGTTCAGGGTACTCCAGTTTAAATGGACTTTATCTTCCTTCATTTATATTTAGCCCAGACTACCTTAAATACAACCAGTTATCGACCAATCAGGCCTTGTGTTTACATGCCAACAACATCAATCACTGTTGCAGACATGCTCACAACAATCAGAAACAAATATGTATGGTCTTAGGATTTACAAACGTTTTAGACAGTTAAACTTTATTCACTTTACCTCCAAAAAATGTTAGCGGATTTACACTTAGCGGAACTAAGTTTAGTGGAAGCTAATTGGTCCGCTGTTTTGGTTTTCAGAGTTAGCGGAAACACTAATCCGCTAACTAACAAGTTATCTTCGCTAATTAGAGGTTAGCGGATTAGCAGGACCCTGCCCACCACTTATAAAACCTAAGATATAAACCTTTATAGATATAATCATAGATTATTTATAATTGATAAACAGTCTGGTTGAATCTGGAAATTTTCTTTGCACAAACATAAAGCATAAAGCATTTGCTCTATGAAAGTCAAATATGACATTAACCAGACAGTTAAAACAAAAAAGAGTTTGACAGGGTCTCCCTTTACACTGTTTGAATGAAAGGCTTTTCTACTACTTTAATATCACTTTTGGATGACCCATCTTTTGAACTTATTGGTAGCTGTTGTTACTTTAAATAGTTTTTTTAATGCTTGATAGTTGAGTTTAGAGTAGCTACAAATAAGGCTTTTAATGTTTACAATTATTGCCTGTGTAGCTAATATTTTACTACATATAAATGATGATCAAATGTATGCTTAACCTATTGACCGTTTGCATACAGTGATACTTTGTAAAATATCGATTTTCCATATAATGATGAGTTAAACGGACTAATTCACAGTTAATTTGCACACTGGGTTCCCTCCCCAAAGAGCAGATTTTTTTTTTAGTAATAATGATGCTGTGAAAAGTCCATCGTAGCTCAGTGATGGTGAAGCATTTTGTGTGCAAACAAGATTAAGTCTTTTGATTGTTGCACTGGCAAGACAAATTGGTCTGGAGAGGAAATTGGACTGGGCTTTTTGTTAGTTACAAATCAATGAATGGAATTTGTGAGTCATGAACTTTAGCAGATAGGGGTAGAAACGGTTCGAGTTTCATGTTCAGTTATTTATTCAGATATTTTTGAGGGTTGGATTCATGGCTGGATTAAGACCTCTCCTGGTTCCTGGGCATCAGTAAAATAAGACCCCCCTCACCCCTTTAGCCTGGAACTTCCTGGTAATTCCTGATGGTGTAAATATCGTGGATGATAACAGTCTTTGTTTCTATTGTCTTGATTTTGTTTTATTTTCTGCATATTAAGCAATTCAGCACCTCTTACTTCCTTTTTCCTTTTAATGCCCCACTATGGTCTCAGGTTCTAGCAAGATCCATCTTGCAAATCATGTGTACCACCCAAATTTTATTTTCTGTAACTCACAGTGAGCATGTGCCAGTATTTCATAGGCTGATTACTGCACCTCTCCTTTTTTTTGTCAGGCATATTCAAAGGCCCCTCGACACATAGGACCCCTCGGTGCGCCCCCAGGTTTCCTACATGGTCCAATGGCTGGAGTGCTATATGGAAGCAGTGTAGGAGTAATGACACAAACTGTGTTTTCTGTTTGCTGTAGTCTGTGAGGAAATTCGCTTGCAATCTTCAGGTGTGGAAAAATGATTAACTATCACCACCTCCCCCCCCCTCAACTTGATCAAAATAAAGTGATAATTACAGTCAGCTGTTTAATTACTGCGGCATTGCAGTAAGAAGCTCACACAAGCAGTGGTTTTGTCATGGCTTGGGGATGGTTTATTGCGGCAGGACTTCAGTGACCTTCTGGGGAATGTTAGGCCATCTGCCTATTAGCTGAGTCACAGATGGTCATACACCATCAGAGTTAGACCAGCGTCAAACACACTGATGAGTCCACATGAGAATGGCACTGACCAGAGCGTGAAGTGAGCTCCTCATAGATTCACAGAGACTGATCCAAAATTCCTGGAGGTGTTTGCCTGTGGTCATTCCAGCTGAAGGTGCTGGAAATATGCCATGGGAACACAGCCTCTCCCCGGGTTACGATGGGGTTACGTTCCGACAAAACTATCGTAAGGTGCAACTTGCGACAGCTGAGGAGGTTCAGGGTCTCTCCAACGATCCGACAGACTTTCTACTCAGGCGCTGTGGAGAGCATCCTGACTCAGTACATTACTTCCTGGTTTGGGAATAGCTGTGTTCAGGATCGCAAAGCCCTCCAGAGGGTGATCCGTGCAGCAGAAGGCTGCTGCAGGTCGGCTCTTCCATCTCTTCAGGACAGTTACATCAAGAGATGTAGGAGCAGGACCTTCAGGATCCTAAAGGACACAGCCCACCCCAACAACAGCCTGTTTCAGCTTCTGAAATCAGGAAAGAGACTCAGGAGCATCATGGCCAGGACTGAGAGGCTTAGGAGGAGTTTCTACCCCCAGGTCATAAGGTTTCTGAACCTGGACGTGCCATTGCACCTCACACCCTGATGTACATTGTGCTCATGTACACCTCACCATATACACACTGTTACACTGCTCACTTTTTATGTCTGTGTTACCGTTCATTTTGAACATACATCTCTGCTCGCATTTTAGCTTTTGCACTTTAGCTTAGCATAATTGGATTTTTAACTTGAACAGTCTACAAAAGAGCGGTTCAGGATGCATTTCACTGCGTGTTGTACTTTGTATAACTATGTATGTGACAATTAAAGGATCTTGAATTTGAAAAAAATATATATCGTAAAACGAATATGCATTTTAGTACCATACACCAAACCTATCATCAGCATAGCCTAGCCCAACGTAAACATGCTTAGTACATTACAGCTGGGCAAAATCAGTAACACAAAGCATAACTTATAAAAAAAAGTGTTGAATATCCTACATAATTTATTTAAAAATGAACTGAAAGTGAAAAACATTTACTGATTGTGAAGCTGAAATGTAACATGGGCCATCGTATCTTATTTTTTGTTCAGTACAGTGGTTTAGTAAATAGCACTGTTGTCTCACACTTCCAGGGTTGGAGGTTTGATTCCGATAGACTGATAATAGGCTGATAATTCTTCTTAATTGTAAAGTGTATCCCTTCTCAACATTTCAGGAGTTTTTTTCTGGAGTTGTTTTTTTTTTTATCTAAAAGGGAGTTGTATCTATCCATCTGGCTCGAATTAGATATTTTTTGGGGGTAAAACTTTTCTCAATATTATTGTTCTGAGTTGCGTTTTTAGGAAAAGAGGGTATTACTTTTCACATTTATTTATTTAGCCAATTTGGGTGTAAGTGCTGCTAGGCTGATCTCCCAACGAGTGACCTATAACGAGGTCGTTAGTCCTTCCCGCTCCCTCTGATCTGTAAGAACTTGATACCAGTGTTGGACAGTGATTTAGTCCAATTTATTAACTGCTTTGTGCAGGCTATTTTCAAAGTCAAATGTGTCCTATTTTAAACCTAGCTTGCTATAAAAATATTCACAATTACACTGTTACAAATGCAGTGAAACACTGGCACTGTTATGTAGATTAATCATTTCCATTGAAATGCAGAGTGTTAAACGGTGTATCTTAACGTAACCATGGCGATGGGTAGACGCAGACACCTGTGAATTAATATTAGGCCGCCGCACCAACAGAAGAGCTTTAATTAGACTACTAGAGAAAGCGGGACACATAATGCACAATGTTACTTCAGCCCTTAATTAACACACAGTTCACATAAAATCAAAGGGGATTATTTTTCAAATGAACAGGTGTCTCTGCTCAGTGCCTCTTCCTCCGATGCAGAGCCTGTGTGTGTGTGTGTGTGTGTGCTTTTGTTACACCTGTGGTAGTGAGAGAGTCACGCCCACCTGTCGTAAAGACGGACGTGATTGGTGCATTGTGCAACAACATGCTGTGTGCAGCCACATTTATTTACTGTTTTCATTACAACACGAGTAGTTTTTTTTGCTTTTTAAAATGGTTCGTTAAGTAGTTATTAAAATCATATTGCATAAAGACAATACAGTGATGCTGTGTATTCCGACATAATTTAGTAGAAAATATTTGTTGGATAATATTTATTTATTCCTGTCACCCATATTGGATAAGTAGCTGGACTATGGTTAAATTTGTGATTTATTGTTATGTAAATACAATCTACCTTTGTAACTTTGTTTTCGTGATTTTGTTTTCATTGCGTTTTCAGAACCAGGTTTGATGTTGTCATGCCCAAGAAAACCAAACAGAGGCCAATAGCAGCTCTTGACTTTCAGGCTGTTGAATCAAATTCCGCGACCGATGAGCAGGTTGGGTTAGTGCCCTAAAAGCTGTGCTGGTTTTTATTGATCAGAATTCACTCAAGGGGATTTTCTCATTTTTCCCAACCAGCTGGAGTTACTGGAACCCTCTAGAAAATTGCATCAAATCACAGGCTTTGCCCTTTAATATAATGGATTCTTCTTTTGCTTCTTGTGCCTTGTCTGGTTGAGCTTTACATTTTGTGGTCTTTGCTTCCACGTCGTGATCAATTTTGGATGCTTGTCTCCAGCTCTCAGCTGATATACGTGGCCTTGTCATGTGACCAGAGCAGTCGACATACCAGAAACATATTGCATAAACACACAAGTCCTACCATGCGTTTAATCTTGCCACACGTCCCACATAACAACCCTGAATTACTAGTAAATCTTCCCATCTCGTTTGGATGTAACTAAATTCAGAGAGAATTTTCAAAAGGGAAGCAGCGGCATAATTTTTGAAAACAGTACACAGATAAAATACAAAAATGCTTTTGATAATGTTAAGAAATTCATTTAAGATGTCCTGCGCGAGAGAGGTTCTGGTCATTTTCTGTTGATCTGATTTTTCTGACCCATCATCTCTTTCACTTCATTCCCCATCGCAGAAGCTCTCAGTAATTCTTCTGTGTGGCCCCTCTCTCCCTTCAGCTTCGCCCGCGGCTCCTATCATCCTGGGCTGTAATATGTTTTATCAGACGTTCCCTTCGGTTGGCGCTGCCTGTCTGGGAAAATAATACTGCACTTTCTCCTTAAATCAGAAATTATGAGATGCCACTGTCAGCTGTCCAAACAGCGTTCGACAAGACGGTGAGCTGTAAAAAAATTACTTCTGGTTTTCATTTTAATGAACTCCACAGCCAGCTCTAAAGCAAATAATTCTATCATCAGCATTTAACTTCCTTAATTTCTAGAGTTATTACTTTGCGCAGTTCTCTCGAAGCTGACATCCTAGTCCTGTCTTCTTCCACTGCTATTGATTTTCTGTGAGGTTCATAGGGTTGCTTGACTGGCTTATCAATGAGGTTGTTTTTAATAAATTTCATAAATTGCACCATATTTTGGCAAATACCTTCCAGGATTTTGTTTTTTCCTTGTCTGTTGATTGTAGTGCCGTTCCAGAATGTCCTTATGTGGATGTGCGGGCATGTCCTGCTTTCGCAGATGACGAGCAGGATACGTGTTCCGGTAATTAGGAGTCATTTTCTGGGCCTGATATTACATCCATGTGTTCGTCATTACAGCTTTACACACAAAGGGCTTTAATAACTGTCGATGCCAACCACTATTCCGGCTTTGCCACCGCCACAGCCGCTCGTGTCACCTTCACGTCACTCATCATGAAAATGAACCGGTTGTGATGTTCCAGCTAGTTTCAGGTTTAGTGGACATTGACTCCAGAAGCAGTAGGATTTTGTGCTAAATGCGCGGCAGCATCCCACACTCTCATTTAATTTCATGTTCACCAGATCAGTGTTAATTATTTATTGCCAAGTGCACTCGAGCGCCCCATGTTTACACAGGAAGTTCATGTCATGGAGACTGTGGCTCAGCACGCCAGTGCCAGACATGGACTAACGCTAAATTCGGCAAAGCCAGGTTGCATAATTGGTTCATTTGCTAACCTGCTCATTGTGCGTTTGCCCACATACGGTTTCATTCACCTCCTTTTAATTCCCCCCCCTTTTTTTTTTTACATATCCGCTTTGTGGCTGCCAGCCTTTTTAAATCCCCCTTTCTCGTCAGCATCCATTTGCTGGGTCCCCAAATCCCATTATGTCCGTTTAGCTCCCATATCCCTCACCCTCCTTAATCCTACCTTCACGCCTCCAGAGGCCGTTCATTTGCGGCTCCTTTCGCCTGCATTCATATCTTGTCATCTTTGCTTCCTGCCTCTTTCTGCTCATTCTCCTTCCTTTATCCTCCTCTAGACTGTCATTCCTGCATCACTTGTTCCTGATGTACAGAAGTCTGGGGGAGACTTTTTAAGGGGATCAGATGAGTTCTGCATTATCCCCGAGTCCGGAAACCGCTGCCTCGAAGCGACAGGCCTCATGTCATTTCCATTTTGAGCCTGGTAATGAACCCTGTTTCACTGGGGCTCGACGTACCTGCTGTCGCCACGTGCTCTCGCCTTGTTCATGCATCTTCCATCTTGACAGGTAAAAAGTAATTGAATAGAATGGAGGAGGTGAATTGATACCTGTGGGGTTTTCTGCCATTATCCTTCGCTTCCCCTTCATCCTCATTGCACGCGCAATTACTTTTTTTTTCTGGTGCGTATAGAAACCATGGGAGATTTTCAACCCGGGCTTCAGTGAATGGAGCCGAATTAACAGGCAGATCAAGCCATTGTTAGAGCCTCTGAAGACACCTGAAAGCCAGTCTAACCCTGTCATTGTGCCCATTCCAGGTCTGGAGCTCTAATTAGAGAATAATTGTTACTTTTGCTTTGTTAAGTAATTCTGCTTAGGTCTTTAGGTTTGTTTTGTTCAGGCATGATTGTACCCATTTTCGATCCAGCTCGGCCCGCCTCGGCCCCCTTTCAGCCTCCTCCCCTCTCCTCTCCTCTTCAGGCTTTTTTTCTTTATACCTTTCTATCTCCCGCCCGTTGACCCTCTTTCTTCTGCAGTCTCCCTTGGGAGAGGATTTCCTAAGTCAGGCATTTGGTGTAATGGAGGATTTCTCTGAGTCTGGGGAAGGGTCAGTACTGCTGTGCACCCGCGTAACGATGAGCACACATGGATTTTATGGTACCCTTTAGCCACTTATAAATGGAACTAACTCATAAAAAAAAAAAAAAAAAAAACGGTACAACATCACTTAAGGCCATGTTTTTAGTAATTTATAAACACATTCATAATGCATTCATAAAGCATTATAAACATGCTTATAAATATTTATAAAAGGTACAACATATTATAGCCATGTTTATTATGTTTATTATACTCATAATGCAATACAAAGCATCATTGATGCTTATACCGGCCATTATTATAATGCATTATAAAGGTATCTATAGTGCATTATAGATGAGAGCTTCATAGAGCATTCATAATGCCTAATAAACATAGCTATAATGTGTTATGCCTTTTGATTAATATTTAAAGCTGTGTTTGTAATGCTTTATGAATGCATTATTTCTTATGAATATGTTTATAAATTACTAAAACATGGCCTTAGGTGTTACCTAAAACTGTTATACTGTTTATAATTGTCTACTGATGATTTGCATAGTGTTACAACCTAATTTATAATCTGAACTTATAAACCATTCATTAATAAAAAAGAGCGTAATCCACATTTCTGTCATAACTGTGACGTGAACTGGTTTTATCTATTATGTAATTCATAGTAACACCTCAACCACAAGTGACATTTTTAAATGGACTGTTTTCATCATGAACTTGTATACAATTAAGGCTCCATTGAAGTCTGTGATAATGTAACACATCTGCCTGAATTGTAGTGCATCCAACTGAATGACTTTAACTCTGTAATGAGGTATAACTCCAGTGTGTCTTGAATTAGTGTGAATCCCTTGTTCGGATTCTTGATTGAATTCCCGCTTGATGATGCATTTTAAAAATTCAGCTGCCCGCTTCTCTGATTAAATTCAGAACGGCCGTTCTTGCTGTCAGAGGGATCATTCTGGGTTTCAGACAGGTCTTCCTCTGGGTCTTTTAGTAAACAGCCTGAGAGAAAGGCAGCAGCGACGCAGCGGGACGCCGTTTATGGAAGTGCAGAGGGCTGATAACCTAAGACAGCCAGACATAGCAGAGTCTGATGCGAGACCACAGCGACGTTGAGCTGTCTGCCAATGATAATGTTTGTTTTGTGCTTTACCACCTCTTCAGTTCAACTAAAACAAAGTGCCATGTAGACAGTTTGTTTTAAGGGTATGAAGGAACTTAAATGATATGTTTTTGGCTTGAATTAGGCTGGTAACTGTATTGAAAATGCATGGTGAAGGTTTTAAAGATACAGAAAATCGAGTTTAGATTAAATTTTACTTTCCCCTGGTCTGAATGATCATTTTGCCAAGTGTGAAAATATTTAAAGTACTTTGGCCATGCCAAGTTCGTAAGGGTACATTAGCCCTTTTCCTCTCCTTTTAAAATGTTAAAAGGACTATTTTGCATTGTTCACTCAGCCATAACTAATATCAATACTGCAATATGCATGCCATTTTGCAGATGTTCCAGCATCTGTGGCTTATCCAAGCCTCAATTTAAAGGATTTGTCGCCCATTGAGGTATAGACGAGAATGTACTGTTCTTGACGTTGCGACGGGAATTATAGCTAGGTGAATGGAAGCGCTTTTCCCTCTAAGTGCAACAGTCGCTTGTCTGTGTTGTAGATTTAAATGTACGGCTGGTTTCTCTTAACATTGTGTATTTTTTATTAGCATGAGAGGGCAGATAATGGAAGTAGATACTAAGCGCATGGCTGACCAATTACAGCATCGCCCCAGCTCATACTGAGAAAAGCTGAAGTGTTTATTCGTAAATGTATGTCATGCTTTCAAATGCGACATATAGAAGTTCATCGTTTCAAAGGCTATACAAGTGATTTAATTTTTAATTTTTTTTGAAGGCCAAATTCAGCTGCACTCCACTTCTTAAACTGGTAGCCTGCAGTTTAGGGTGAATTGCAATTTTTCCTTTATGGATTGAGATATGACAGTAAGTGCTCCACGGATCGTCTCAATGTAAATAGCTATATGTGCAACATAGTTACTGTGCGTATTATGTTTGCCGTACATTCATAGAATGAGGACGATAGAGAAGAACTTATTTTGGTTAATTTCTAACTAAGCAAAACCCCAACTCCAAATTTATAGCTGCCGGATCTGCACGCCAGCTTCGGTTTCAGTATATTCTCAGATATACAGTGGTACCTCGGTTCTCGAACTCACTAGAACTCGAATTTCTTGAAAGTCGAACAAACCAGTTTGACCTA
>JABJVO010000034.1:4687765-4715783 GCA_026770805.1 Boulengeromyrus knoepffleri
CCAAACATCAGCACCTATAGCAGCTCCTGCCGCCTGCCAAACATCAGCACCTATAGCAGCTCCTGCCGCCTGCCAAAACATCAGCACCTATAGCAGCTCCTGCCGCCTGCCAAACATCAGCCCCGATAGCAGCTCCTGCCGCCTGCCAAACATCAGCCCCGATAGCAGCTCCTGCCGCCTGCTGCCCATCAGGATTCCCTCTGATGCTGAAAATGTCAAAAAGCATAATTTGGATAAAAAAAATCTCTAAAGAAGCTCTAACGCAACTCAGTGTTTCTGTATGCAGCTTTGTCTGCCTTGTGATGGAATAAATAAAAATATTTTTCTCAGTATCACTTTGATATTCGACTTTATTAGCTGCACTGATGCACATACCATGCTTGCCTGTTATCAATATCATATATTTTTAGTTTTGCATTAATCGATTGGACAGTGTAGTGTAATTTAAGTCAGTAATCAGCGTGCGTGAAAGTGACTTGCGATTATATCAAATATAATATTTAGAATTTTCTGAAATTTAAATCATGTAATACAATTGATTTCCTTTTTCTGTATACTGTAATCTGTATTATTCATTGGGGACTCTTCTCAGTCTCAGAGCACCAGGAAGCAATATTGAAAGAATGTAAATCAGCATGATCTTTGGAAGAGATTAAACTATAGTAGAGCATCGCAGTCATGCTGCCTCTCCTACCCATAATTCTCATTCTCACATAGTCCATCTCGGCTTCCCGCTTCATTATCCCCCGCTGTAGTCAGCTCTAATAATGTATGACCAACCATCTGATCCCTTCCTGTTCTCACTAATACAAAGGGAATGCAAAGCAGCAGGCCCAGAAATCGTTCTGCAGATGATCGCTGTTCGAGTAGCGAATTAGGAGAAAGGGAAGTAATTACAGCTTTAGAGTTTCAACCAAAATATCCAACCATCTAGTTCCATCATCCAGATGAAGGTATTTGGCCGCATGAAAATGGAACCTGAGGTGGAGCCCTTCTTACACAAAGAAGTATGGAAGGGGTGGCTGGCCCTCTGTGGCTCAGTGGGTAGTGCTGTTGCCTTGCACTGGCAGTGTTGTGGTTTCAAATCCCCCCTCTGTTGTGTGTGCAGTGTTGGCATGTTGTTCCTGTGTCATGCAGGTTTTCTCCAGCTGCTTTGGTTATATAATGATGTGTTTGGCCTTATATTGCCCTTAACAGGTGTGTGTTTGTGTACCCTTGGACAGACTGGTACCCTCAAGTGCAGGAGAGATCTTCAAAGTGGCTGGGACCAAACAGTGAGCAAAGAACTTTAAAGCTTATCCAACCATGGTTGATGTGGCACTCGGTGTGATTTGGCTAATGGTTTAATACACAAAACATTTTGATTGACAATGGCCAATATACATACACTGTTACTTTGGCAACTCCACACCAGACAACAATCACCCACAAACGGTCTATGGGACAATAACAAAAAAACAACGGGGGGGGGGCATGGCTAACCCCCCCCCCCCCCCCCCGCCATCAGTGCCCCTGGGTGTACCTCAGCATTGTGCTAGGCCCCTAGGTGATACTCGGCAGAATAAATGGTTATAAGATGGATGGATTGGCTCTTATTAAAATTCAGTGCAGAAAAACTGTTAATTAAGCTGTTTACAGCTTATCAATAATGAGCACGAAGAGAGGAATCTAATGCTGATGGCTAATTACCACAGGAAGAGTATCTTTGTATCGATTAGAAATGACTGACATATTTGGATCCTGTGCTGAGGAGATCCTTTGGGCTTTATAACTGTGAATAAGTGCTAACAACCTTCCCGTGCTTCTCTGTTGGAATTTCTGCCCATTTTATTGTGCAAAACCCTCCAGTTTTTGATGTTTGATGGCTTTCATGCTGCATCTGCCTTCTCTAAATCTCCCCAAAGATTCTCAGTGGGATTTAAATCTGGGGACTGAAAAGGACGTTCCAGGATCTAGGTTGGGTTGGAGATGTGTTTGGGATCTAGAGAGTCCACTCATCACTAAGGATCAGTTTCCCAACAGAAGGCATTGTGTTCCTCTTTAAAATGGTCTGGTGTTTCTGGGAATCCATGATGCCGGGTACCAATCAAAGACTGCCAGTTCCTGCAACAGAAACCCATCCCCACAATATCAATGACCCACCTCCATGCTTGACTGTGTGGATGATATTCTTGTGGTCATGAGCCTGGCCTTCTTATGTCTGACATAATGTTGGTCTCTGCGTCCAAATAGTTACAGTTTAGTTTCCTCAGTCTATAGAGTTGTCTCCCAAAACTCTGCAGGACTATCCTGATTCCTCCTGGCATATTCTAGTTGACCTTTGATGTTCTTTGTGGTCAACAGTGGGGTTTGGCCATGAAGCCCTTGTTTGTTTGGTGTTCGTCTTGTGGCCACTGGCACACTGGTGCCAGCCTTCATCAGGTCATCCTGATGGTTCTTTTGCAGTAACACAGGGGTGGTCCTGATTAAGTTGCTAAGGGCTCTTGATGAAATTTCGAGCTTCCTCAGGCTTAAGCTTTAAACTTCCTTATGGTGCTCCTAATGGTGTCCTTAGGAATGTTACATTTTCAGGAAATCTTCTTACACCCGCTGCCCTGCAGGTGCAATGAAGTAATTTCTTCTCTCAGCATTTGCGGAAGCTCCTTAGTCTTAACCACGACTGCAGTTCACCTTCACCACGGTGATGGGTGGGGGTTTTCAAACCTGAAGCACATTAAGGATAATTACAGCATCCCCAGAAGGTTAGTTATGTTTGAACGCCACTTCAGGCCATGAAAACTAGCAGAAGGTTTTAACAACAGCAATATTATATAGAGGTTGAATAATCGTGACAAAACAAGAGCAGCTGGGTCCCATTTTGCATTTTCTGTTCAGAATTGGGTGCTTTATATCAGCACTACAATACTTACAATTTACACTTATTGACATTGAACAGATAGAAACGGTTTTATTTGAAATTACTTGTGAAATAACCACAATCTACATTGTAAGTCATATGCATATGAAGAAATAATAACAATTTGGCTTTGTGGTGTCCCCAGCTACGGCAAGCTTTAGCAGACAATTGATAAACAGGAAATGAGTCATTGTTTGGCAGAAATTGAATTCTTTTATCAATAAAGGTCATGAATTGGTGTAAATGTATTTCCTCTTTCATTAAAGCTGATTGGCTTACAATTGACAAGCTGCACTGCCTGTATTCCAGTGTCTGTTTAATGCATTAACCCCACAAGTCTTCCCTGGGGAAGCCATTGTCCAAAATGCAGACTCCTTAATACATCTTATCTTTCATGGAATAATAAGTCTAAAAAAATATATTACCAAAATACCTGATTTTAAAATCCTTAGTTCTAACAGTTGACTGCTTACCCGGTAAGCCTTTCTGTATCAGTCAAAACACCTTTGCTTATATTTTATTTAGATATATTTTTATATGTTGTTTACCTCTGAGATCCATTTCAGCAGAACAGAATTTCATTTTCTATCAAAACAACCAAAACTTTTTGTCCGAAGTCAAACTCTGCCTTTTAAGTACCTTCTGAAGAGGACGGCTTCTGTGTGCCTGATGCTCGGATGAAGCCAGTCCCATCGTGCTGGCACCAAGGACAGAAATGGATGAGATTTCGATTTCAGACCTTTCAGACTAGGAATTATCAGAGCATCTGATGTAGTGGGTCGTGGAAACCTTGACGGGCCACTTGGGTTTGATGGGATCTCGCAGACGTGAGGGTGCAGCTGCAGCATTGTATCCCGGTACCACTGGAGGATGTCAGACCGATCTTTGTACAGCAGCATCAGAGATGAGCAGGTGAGGTCTAGTGTGGCGAAGCTGACAGCTCAGCTGGAAAGGTGCTCGCATTTAATTGGTGAAGTATGATGAAAAAGCAAAGATGCTTTTGTTCAGTTGTAGCCAAATCTTCATCATACTTCTGTGGGTTTGTGGGGGATTGTTAGGGATGGTAAGATTCACCAGTTTGCGTCAATGGATTGGCATTAAGGTTCATGATGCGATTCCAAAAGTGTGCTGCGGATACAAGTCGGGATGAACTTCGGATGCATAGTTTCTAACATCTTTGCATCTGAAAAATATGATATATTAATATATAATTTTTAGTAGAGGCCCTATACCTTCATTATTTAGAAATGTGACCAATCATTTTTGACCAGGGATTTTACATTCAGATTGATTCCCCTAAACTGTTTCTGTATCTGTACCATACTGAATTGTATAGCACGTTGAATCGCATTGCGTTGAATCAAATTATGTGGAATTGCACTGCATTACGATAGGGGTGAATCATATACCATTAGAAGTTGCTTCATATGTATCTTTAATATATAGATTATTGGCAGTGCTTAGAGATGTGTATCACATCGGCCTCAGTGCTGGAGATGCTAATGATGTAGGAGATAGTTTGAGACACCCCTTCACTATGGTTACCTGCAAGGAAACATGTGCAGTCATCATTGCTTTACACAAAAAGCACTTCACAGGCAAGGATATTGCTGCTAGTAAGATTGCACCTATCATTTATTGGATCGTCAAGAACTTCATGAAGAGATGTACAGTTGTTGTGAAGAAGGCTTCAGGGCACCTAAGAAAGTCCAGCAAGCGCCAGGACCGTCTGCTAAAGTTGATTAAGCTGCTGGATTGGGGCACCACCAGTGCAGAGCTTGCTCAGGAATGGCAGCAGGCAGGTGTGAGTGCATCTGCACGCACAGTGAGGCAAAGACTTTTGGAGGATGGCCTGGTGTCAAGAAGGGCAGCAAAGAAGCCACTTCTCTCCAAGATTGTCTAAAGATTGTCCGGAGAAGAAAAAGTGAGAGCTACCATCATTACTGTCATGCCAGTAAAGCATCCTGAGACCATTCATGTGTGGAGCTGCTTCTCAGCCAAGGCAGTGGACTCACAATTTTGCTGAAGAACCTAAGAACACAGCCATGAAATAAGAATGGTACCAAAACATCCTCTGAGAGCAACTTCTCCCAACCATCCAAGAACAGACTGGTGATGAACAATGCCTTTTCCTGCATGATGGAGCACCGTGCCACAAGGCAAAAGTGATTACCAGGTGGCTCAGGGAACAGAACATCGACACTTTGGGTCCATGGCCAGGATACTCCCCAGACCTTAATCCCATTGAGAACTTGTGGTCAGTCCTCAAGAGGTGGGTGGACAAACAAAAACCCACAAATTCTGACAAACTCCAAGCATTGATTATGCAAGAATGGGCTCAGTGAGGATTTGGCCCAGAAGTTGATTGACAGCACGTCAGGGGGAATTGCAGAGGTCTTGAAAAAGAAGGGCCAATACTGCAAATATAGACTCTTTGCATAAGCTTAATGTAATTCTTAACAAAAGCTTTTGACACTTATGAAATGCTTGCAATTATACTTCAGTATATCGTATAAACATCTAGCAAAAACATTTGAAGCAGCAAACTTTGTGAAAACCAATATTTGTGTCAGTCTCAAAACTTTTGACCACGGCTGTAGTCTGACAGTTGGTCTGATGCCAGGAGCTGTTTCTTCCAGATGGTAATATACTGTTGAAAATACTTTTTGCCCAAACATCAGTGTGGAGAAACTTCATTTTCATATAATTTATGGACATATAATCCATCTACCCACTAGTCCTATGTAGGGTGATAGGAGTCCGGAGCCTTATGATCTTAAAATCTTATTTTTTTTTAGGAAAAGTACCAGAGTAACGGACAGGAGATGATGTGACTGAGACAGAAGGCAGCTCCTTACTGACTACAGGAACGCATTGCATAAAACGTATTTATGATGCGTGACTGGGATATCTGCATAACAGAAAAGAGGTTCTGTTTCAGCTTGCTTATCTAAAGTCAAAAGTCTCCAATGATGACTTCAGAAACACCAGCTACGAATAACAGTAGCTGGGGAAAATTGCATAAAAGTAACAATTTGCATGGATATCATTTATAGCAGTTTATTTATAGCATTTTAATGGATGACTGTGGTTAAATAGGTTTAGCCAGAAAAAATAACAACCAGTTATGAATTATAACTGGATGAATGAAGAAATAGCACACAGCTCGAAAACATAGATCCAATATTGTAGATCAATGCAGTACATACATCATAAAGGCACGGCTTACTTCACAACCTTCAAGAACGCTCTGAAAGTCTAAAACTCTGGAACTGAGTGATAAGATGTGTATCACACGTCGTTTTATATCATGCTCCCCCTCAGGCTCAAACTCTGAATTCTTAATATCTGTCCAGAAGCCTTAATTCTGAGCCAGGAAAAGAAAAGCTTGACAGACCTCTTGTTAAACTGCCGACATTCAGTGTCTGAGCTTGGGAAAAATGTTACTCATCCTGTTTGCTTGAAAGACCTGTCTTCGTGGATTTCACCAACAAAACTCCAAACTGCACATTCTCAGGGTATCTGAGGTGTTCTTCCAAAATTATCAATCTAGTATTGTTCTGGTGTATGAAAGTCATAGCTTCCAATATTATGCATATACACTACTGTGAGAGAGACGAACATACTTTCCTACAGGACTCACAGACCACGCGGAAAAGCAGGGGGCTGAAACGGCATTGGTGGTAATAAATACTACGATGTGTATGACTGCTGTATGGCAAACGTACAATAAAAATCATTTTAAAAGATGGTGATTACCTTCAGTTTCAGGATACAGATCAATTAAAGCAGTTCACTCCATGATTGAGGTATCAGACAATATACTTAAAATTTTAATACCACAACTGTGTTCTTGACATCGTCCCCGTCACAAGAAATCAGGATCACAAAAATTCCTTCCAATTCCCATTGTTAAACACGCAAAACATATTACCCATGCAGAATGTACTAATGCAATATTCACGTGAAAAGAAAGCTGTAAATACGTGTTCCACATACCCAGGGTTTAATCACTGAGTAGTTAAAGAATAGCGATAGCAGCTCAACTCAATGATGTTGCAGGAAACGGTTCTGCGAAGATCAGGCCAGCACTGAGCCAGAGTTTGTGAGACACGCTGTGTTTAACACAACACACGAACCGTCTAAATGGGCTCACAGTGCTATCCATGATGTAATAGTGTTTACTGGTATGATTTTCACGTCATCAAAACCTTGAACCAGCTTATTTTATTTATCTGTTTGAACTCTACTTCACTAGTGTTGTTCAGCTTCCATGTCATTGCTGGTGATTTTGGTAGCTTGGCCTAAAAAATAAAAACTGGTGGAATATGACAAAATGGACACCATCCAAACAAGTGGACGACAGAGCAGAGCAGTCAATTGCAGTCCCCCATCTGACACTTCACTCCTTGCAAAGAGCTGAGTTGTAAGTGGTGTAGTTCATGTTTTAATTTACAATGATTTTCTCATCAATTCGGTATTATAAGGATGATGGACAGGCTTGAAGTTTTCATCTATGCAGCTCGCAAAGGTCACAATCTACATAAAGTGCTCTTCCTTGGCACTTCTCACATGGCAGCAGACAATGGAGAGATAGAGGTTCTCTTTAAGGCCTCTCCTGCGTGTAATGAGTCGAGGCCCGACTCTGGACAGTCAGCTTCAGAGCTGGGGCTCTCGTGGTCGTTCATATGGGGGAGGTCCTACTCAGGTAGGGAACAGAAACTGATCACCCAGTGCCTCTGGGGTCGCGGTCCATGACTCAGTCGGACCCCTCGAGCATGCTGGATCATGCAGGCGCCGCTGATCTTCTGTGAACCTGGAGCCTTTTCCCCAGGCGAACGACGGCATGGGCCTCAGAGGAGGTAGTATTCCTCCAAGGATTTGATGAGCACCGTGTCCTTGATGTCGCTGAACACCTTGCGGATGTTCTGCGTGTCCGTGGCGCAGGTGAAGTGTGGGTACACTGTCTTGTTCTTCTCGTCCTTGTTCTCCCTGTTCACTGCCTGCTGGATATACATCCTCTCTATGAAATTCATGGCTGCCAGGGGGTCCTGTCTCTGTCCTGGAGAAGGAAGGAAGAAACGGCAATAAAATATGTGATATAAGAAACTGCGGGGGATAGCGAGCATGAATGAAACTGAAGAGTCTTATTAAAACTGAAGGGAGGAGTGTGATAGAAGGCCAAGTCCAACTTTTTTTTATACAGCTAGATGTACAGCCTACTCGCCAAACTCAAAATTAAATTTCATGGAATTATTAATGGAGATTATATAAAGGTGTCTGTAAAACTTAAGGCCGTGTCTTCAGTCATTTATAAACATATTCATCATGCATTATAATATGCATTCATTAAGCATAAAACATGGCTATAAATATTTATCAAAAGGCAGAATGCTTTATGAAGCTCTAATCTATAATGCACTATAGATACCTTTATAATGCATTATAATGGTCGGCATAAGCATAGCATTAAGGATGCTTTGTACTGCATTATGAAGGTATCTAGTGCATTATAGATAAGACCTTTATAAGGCAGTTATAATGCATAATAAACATGGTCATAATGTGTTATGCTTTTTCATGAATATTTATAGCCATGTTCATAATGCTTTATGATAGCATTGTAATGCATTATGAATGTGATTAGAAATTATTTAAAACATGGCCTTAAGTAAAGTGTTTCCAAAAGAATAATAAAAGAGCTACAGAATATGTGACATATGAAACTGCGGGGGGACTGATAGCGAGCATGAATGAACCTGGAGAGTCTTATTAAAACTAAACAGAGGAGTGTGAAAGAAGGCCAACTCAAACTTTTTTTTATACAGCTAGATGTACAGCCTACTCGCCAAACTCAAAATTAAATTACATGGGATTATTAATGGAGATTATATAAAGAAGTCTTTAACTTATTCCACCTGCAGCACAGTCAAATGGAGGGCAACAGCCCTTCTCCCCTGAGAATCTGGTGTTGTGCAGAGCTGGGTACATCTGGTTGCCATGGGCAACAGAGGAAGGCACATTAAGTGGAGCTGATGGGTACCAGAGTCTGATTGGTTCACAGTATGGGTACTAGAGTCTGGTTGGTGAATCAGCCGCCATTCACAGTAAGATCATCTGTCTGCATTCTGTACTTGCACCCTGTCACAGGAGTCAAACCTGTCACTATCAAGGCAAAAGCAGTACTATGTGATTTTCCAGTCCTCCAGATACAAATATGGAAGTTACCCTTGCAAAGTAACACAGTAACCCATATATCATTGATGCTCATATTAGCATGAAAAGGTAATATACACAATGGGAAACATTAACACTTTCCACCACTATAGAGCTTGTAATAGTACCTAGAATTTTACTATTTGTAAAAAAAAAAAAAAAACTCCAGAGAAAGCCCATTGTGTTGGATCTTTAAAGATGCCTCAGTGCTTCAGTACAATCTGGATGCTCTGACCTTTCAGTGGGATGAGCTGTACTTGAATTAATCTGTTTCCTCTCACGTTCCCTCTGTGTCAGAGGGTTTCTACTGGCCCATTAATTGAATCCAGGAGATGAATGTATTGGCATTTGGCTACCTGTGAAGCTGGGGAAGTACGCGTGCAGATCAGACGTGCGGATCTTGTCGGCGAGGATGTCCTTCTTGTTGAGGAAGAGGATGACGGAGGCACGGAGGAACCAGGGTGAGTGTATGGTGGTGTAGAACAGGGCCATGCTCTCCTCCATGCGGTTCTGAAAGGTGGGGGGGGGGGGGGGTCAGTTAAGGTTAATGAGCAAGAAGGAGATAGAACAGTGGTGGGGAGAGATAAACGGCTTATTCAACCTGACGGGGGGGGGGGAGTTCAGAATGACAAGCAGGTGGAAAACTAGTGCAGAGAGACCATATAGCAAAACAATGTAACATCGTGAAAATGCACTATATACATTTGAATTGAACTGAACTCAACTGAACTGAACTGAATTAAACTGAAGTGAAGTAAAAAAGAGGCAAGGTTCCATAGGGGCCCTACTGGAAGGGACATAGGAACAAAAACAGAAACAGTTCCTCACATCCGTATCCTTCTCCTCCAGAACTTGGTCATATTCGCTGAGGGAGGCCAGGAAGATGAGAGAGGTCACATTTTCAAAACAGTGGATCCACTTCCTGCGCTCCGATTTCTGCCCTCCCACATCCACTATCCTGCAGAGGGAGGAAGCCATTCGGGGGGGTTATCAGCAGGCAGGGGAGAGCAGGCACCCTGCTACAAAATCCTCTACAGTTCGTCAAACAGTGCAGATTTGTTATTGCTTTATATTACAATATAAGATGATAACTGTAACCACCGTACATCAATACTGCTTTAGATATATCTTGGGTATTTGCAAAACAGTGCCATCTACTGGCTAGATGAATGTACAAGTCCAGCAGTTGTGGCGGTCAATTGACGTTTTTTGTAAATGACCAAGAAAATGCGGACTTAGGTACTGCAGTCTAATACAGGCATAGACAACCTATGAATCCCCTTCCATATATGGTTTATTATAAAATCTTTTCCCTAGTCATTGTGAAATTAGCCCCACAGTGACAAGAAAAGAAAATCTCACCCCAACCTAACACTAAACTTAAGTGTTACATTATTTGACCATATTCTGTACCCTCTATATGCAGGGTTGCGGAGCCTGAAGGCTACAGGTGCAAAGCAGGGAATAACCCAGGACGGGATGCCAACCAATCACAGGACACACATCCCATTCACACCCCGGAAGTTTGGTAACTAATTCACCTCAGCATGTTTGAACATTAATTCATATAATATTAAAGCTGGAATTAAAATGCTCCACTTTAACTACAAATATCTGCAGCGTAGTTGGAGCTGACCACTATAAAACAGCCATTAATATGTGCACCATTGCACTGATGAGTTAGATCAGGGGTCACCAACATGGTGCCCGCGGGCACCAGGACGCCCCCAAGGACCACATGAGTCGCCCGCGGACCTGTACTAAAAATAACACAGCTCACCAGTGAGCAGCGTCTAAAATTTAATTATATCCTGTTGCTATTCTTCTTTAATCACATTTGCATTTACATAGTATCATTAATCGTTAATAATAATATATAACTAAAGGTAAACTGGTAGCCCTTCGTATGGCTCAGTACCCGTTAAGTTTCAAAAAGGTTGGTCACCGCCTGAGTTAGATCAACAGTTAAATTTATTTTGTGTGCAAGTTTTTAAATTTTACTTTCTGTACTATTCTCATTTCCGAACAATAACAGTAATTCCCATTAAAATCTATGTAATTCAATATAAACATGGCTTATATATTTTTTTCTAAATAATCCAATTATTTTATAAATCAATTCATCCCTTTTTTTGGTTGTTGGAATCACACCAGGTTTTCTTTCTATTAGATTAAAATGATTTCTGGTGGCCCCGTTATTATTTGCTTAAATGAACCAAAATAGCATTAAGCAGTTAAATTTAGCAGCAGAATTGAGGATAACACCCTCCCCCCTCCGCCTAATTAATTCGTCCGCGCTCCTCGCCACAGACAGACCGGTCAGAAACGTGCCGCTCGCTGTGAACCTCACCTGGCTGCAGCCGACCTTCTCATGCTCAGCGCTCCGTGTATAAATATATAATCGCCTTTACGGCAGAAAAACACCCCGAGGTATCATTAAGGTCCAAATCCGATAACAATTCAGTAATGGCCTCTGCAAAACCCGGTGCCACAGCGGGGCACCTGTCGCGGCGCGGGGCACGCCGACCTGGCAGGTGTACGCTGGGCAAGCCGCCCTTTATCGGTAGCAGGATGGTGACGGTGCCACCCAGCGAGATGGACCCTTGTCTTGATGAAGCAGCTGCTCAGCATGCTTAATTAACTGACAGTGTCTGCGGTACTTTCGGCTCTCTGACACAGCCTGACAGGACTGTCCCTCCTTCCCGCGGCGTGACGGCTCTCTTCTCTGCTGTTGTCAGGCACCAAACCTGCTTTTCCCAAACTGTGTCTTCGCAAATTGTAACGTACAAGTGCCTTATGCTACATTAAGTACCTAGAGGGTTTGACGCTCACTCTACTGTTACTTTGATACACTGCAGAACTATTACCTTTTGGTTAAAATAACAGAAATAAATTGCTACTTCAAGGTGGTACAACAAACACGATGGGATATTTTAAACTGCATATAGACTAAATATACGTACATGTGTACATATAGACTCTTCACTAAACGAAGTAATGCTTATAGCGTTATCGTAGCTTTAGCGTTTAGCTTTATCCTGCCTCTTGAACTTCCAGTTGAAACGATTGTAAGTGCTAATCTCATCAAGTGTCATATCGTGTGGCCACTTTAGGCCCCTATCCTGTAAATAAATACATTAACATCTACCTGAGAGGCATAATTAGTTCCCCGAGTGCAACAGCACAGACACTCGTGTCAATTTAACAACATAATGTAATACAATATATTCAGTCTGAGAGTACTGTGACGTCCCTTTGTGTGTTGAAAGAGCAGCAGCATAATATCTTTGGTTATGATTTGTATACCGCTCAGCTATGCCACACATATTAAAATAAAATACAGAGTACTTCAGGTGCTACTCTTACACTTAGTATGGATGAATACGTGTGAATTCGTGTTATTGCTGAGCTATTCGAGTCATCGCTACGCCGTCGAGAGTGAGGATCTCCGATTTACCTGAGGGAAATCTTGTCCACGGTGAACGAATAATCGTTGATGCCGGTCGTCGGCACGCGGACCCGCAGCACATCCTGATCGGTAGGGATGTATTCGTGAGCTGCCATTCGTCCTAAATTAGCCATAAAGCTATCAAGAGAAGAAATACTTATTAGATTCTACTTTTACATTATACATTACTCACATCATTCACAGAATCTCACACTCAAATATTTTGTTGGTACCAGCATTATAAAATCGAGAATTATTACACATACGTACACACATCCAAAAAAAAAAAATATTAGTATATAAATGGATTAAATGGATAGTGATTTCAGCATTACTAATTAATCAAAAGGATAAGCACATTTTTATTCTTGTTCAGCTGAAGCACACCTGGTTGATCTTGACAACAATGACCATTATCTATGCCTGTTTATTAGGCTTGCTCGCCATCTTGTGGTCTTAGTCAGTATAGCATAAGATGGACATGTCATGTACAGGACATCTATTCTTTTTCGAGACATACTGGCGTAGGGGACGCTATATATATATATATATATATATATATATATATAGACACACACACACACACACACACACAGTAAAACCTCGGATTGCGAGCATAATTCGTTGGGGAAACGTGCTCGTAATCCAAAGCACTCGTACATCAAAGAGAATTTTCCCATTAGAAATAATGGAAACTCAGATGACCCGTTCCCCAACCCAAAAATATTCATACAAAAATGATTAATACAAAATATAAAGTAAAATAAAACAAATTAACCTGCATTTTACCTTTGAAAAGAATCGTGGATGGTGTGAGGGAGACGAGAGAGAGGAGGAGGGTAATTTTGTAGGACGACTTTCATTATAACGGAATCACTGCTATCTGTTGGCTCACTTTTCTTTTTGTGCGACTTTAACAAGGAACCTATCCAATGACAACTGCTTTTGCCTCCTTTTCGATTTCATGGAAATGTGGACATTGCATTGTCGTTAAACAGATTCATCGCTCGCACTGCTACACCCTTATTCGGGTGGTGCTTTTCTACTAAATTTTGACTATACCAGTGAGGCATGCTGACTGAGACTGAGCAAGGGAGATGGTTACCCACAATCCCACAGCGAGAGAGAGAGAGAAGAACCATTGGCTCAGTGATTACGTGACACTAGGCAGACAAAGCGTATACATAATACTTGTATTGCAAGACCTCGCTTGTTTATAGAGTTAAAATTTATTTAAAAATTTTGCTCGTCTTTCAAAACACTCGCAGACCAAGTTGACTGTATGTGTGTGTGTGTGTATATATATATATATATATATATATATATATATTCATTTCTCGAACAAATGCCTATTCATTGATCTTACATAAAGCTGCGGTTGTTCTCAGCTCTAGGCTTCCATTTGGTGTTTGTTCTGTCCTGTTGGTGTTTGTTCTGTCCTGTTGGTGTTTCTCCTATCTTGTTGGTTGTTCTATCTAAGCTTCCGCTTGGTGTTTCTCAGTACATTACATATTTCTGGTTTTACTGCCTGACTGCCATAGTAACACCTTCACATCTTGTGATTCATGTGTTTTTTTACAAGTGAAGATTCACCTGCATGTCCAACATGTAACACTCCTCTAACTATTAAGGAGCAACATAACCAAGTCTGATTCATGCAGTTCCTTCAGTTTTCAAGGCTTATTTTCTGTTGCTGTCACAAGCTGACTGCCACACATTCCTTGTTGTTTGTAGAATAACGTGCTTCGTATTCCCATTCAGATCAGGTGGCAGAGCCCCGTTACTCACTACTCAGTAGAGTCCAGTAGTTGGTACTCGCGGCGCCGGCTGTAGCAAAGTTTGAGGCCGGAGTCAGCCCAGAGGCGCTGGATGGCGTCGACGTGGGGCCGCTCTAACTTGGTGAGCTGCAGGGTGTCTACTTCCTGCAGCCGCTGAGCTAACACCTGGAAGCCCAAATAGGCAGAAGTCTGGGTATTTGTTTGGAGGAATCGCGGTTGCATTTGAAGTACTCAGATATACTCAAACCGCTGTATTTATCACATGCCTTGCATTTACTCTGTTGGGTATTTTGAGTCTTGCATTTATTCTCAGTCTGTATTATGTCCTAATTGTTAGTCTATTGTTATGGTATCTCCAACAGTAGCAAGCTATACCAACAAACATTTTCACTGGTCTTGGTCATGTGGTAATAAAGATTTTGATTCTGAATAATATAACTTTATCTACCTCATCAACTGAACAAGTGTCAATCACTTAGCAAAGCATTTCCTCTTTCCATAAGTCTTGGGCAGAAAAAATACACTTTCTTTAGATTGGATATCGCTTGGCTGGATTATTTTATCACATCAAGCAATAGGTACAGAAAGTCACGATGCCTCTAATGAAATGTAAATATAATCCAATCAATGACTGTGATGGGCATCTCTGAATTGCCCCTAGTATACAACTGTGTATATGACCAGCAACGGCCGCTATTCCACCTAAGGTTTTCCCTGCTCCCTGCCTTGTGCCTCCTGAGACAGACTCAAGGCTCAACATGACCCTGTACTGATACATGGATGGTTGGATGGATGAAGCAATAACTACAGCCACAGATGTGTGTGTGCAGTCATGAGGTTTGCGAATTCACACCTGGTTGTCAGGGTTGTCGTAGGGGATTTTGAGTGTGGTCATTGCATTGGTCATGGCCTTAACAGCAGTGAAAATGTTCTGGAAGACCAGCTTCGTGAAGGCCCGGCGATCTTCCTCGGAGTAGCCGCTCCCATGGATGATTCGCATCTGTTTGATGAAGGTGGTCTTTCCGCTCTCTCCTGTGCCTAGAAAGGCATCATGGGAAGGGAAAGGAAGTCAAGAGCAGAAATGCGGGGGGATACGTGGGCAGACAGGGAGGAGAGCTCGACATCTCACTGATACAGGCGTACAAGCAAAAGTCAACACCAGGAGCTGTAGGGTTTTTCCCAACTTCACATTTTAATTACAACAAATTCACAGCACTGACCTCTGTGCTGAGCTCGTTACCAGCAAGGCTGCCTTTCAGCATGCAAAGTTTTTTACGGATAAACATCCAGGTACTCATTGTCCCAGGCAGTGACAGTGTGGACTGACAATCTCACTATAACATGCTGTAAAACCGGATAACAGTAACTGGCGCGGTCTGTTCGTCTCGGCCATGCATTCCCCATTCCTCTGCGAGCACCTCCTGTTTGCTGCGCTTCAATCCGCTTCACCGACTGTGCAAACCCAAGCATCTGGCAGCATCGATTCCTCATTATTTCCCACAGTCATAAAGATAAACTGCAGTGTTTTCATTCACACACCTTACTTCCCTGAATCATGTGTCGTTTATGCTGCTTTCCGTGTTACATTCAGAGGTCTCCATTCCTCAATTGGAAGATCTTTTTCTTTATGCTCACTGTCTGTGAACCTCAGCGACTATTTTTGCTGAGAGCAGCTAATGAATTAACAATGATTTCACACACAGACCACCATTATTTTTGTCTTTTTTAAAAAAATTAAAAAAATTCTTCAACCTGGCTGATGCAGACTAGCATTTATTTTACATTCTAATTGTTTAGGTTTATATCTGAAAACAAATGGCTGGCGAGCGAATGACATAACATGTATATTTTTGTGCCCAAGTCCATTATTTTTTAATCCTTTAATACATAGCATGCCTGACATTATTATATGAGACCTCTTTAATAAGGAAATATTTTCAATGCATTCAAACAATACAGCTTTGACTTTTTTGTATCCCAAAGTCCAAAAATGTCAGGGTGTGCAGCTGTTCGAACAAATGAAAACTAATTAAATTGATATTTAAGTAATTTTGAAAATGTAATTAATTAGTTAGGCAAAATTTAATGCTTGAAACCTTTGAACTTATACAAAGTTGCGAAACACTTTGGTTTTAAAACCATTGAGAACTGAAAAACATTTGTCTGTGAAGCAGGTCCACTGCAGGGACGTTAGAGCCTTTCAGGACTTTTATTGTGAAATTCCACGGTATTCAAAGGTAGCATTTGTTTATCTCTGCCCTTTCCATTATGATTTAGCATCTCAGATAAAGTTCAGTTAAACAGACATTATATGTAGGTTATGCAGTAGCATCATTCTTTAACATTACGACGTTATTTAAAACTCAAACATTTATTGGCAGAGGGTGTATTTTTTCCTAATATCCAACACAATAAACAATTGTAAAAATTACTGTTTACATAGTACACATTATCAATTAAGACGTCGCAGATTATTAAAAAATCCACCGATTTGAATAAATAATAAAACACACCTGGCACCACAGTGTGCTTGTGGTCTGTCAGCAGACCTGCCTAACGGGGGGTCTGCAGCCAGACCCAAATTTACAGTAATATCAGGTGGCACAACCAGGAAAAAGGTTTTTTTTTTTTTTGTCGTTTTTCAATGTCGTTTTTGACTAGATGTTACATTGTAAAGAAGACACCATATATTGACAAAAATGACCATTTTCAACACATGGATGGGCTGGCAGTTTCCACGTCAGGTGGTACAATCCATGAAAATACTGTAATACAATAGAAGTCTTTGTTTTGATAATTGTATGTATAAACTAAAGGTGTCCAAACATATGTCTTTTTAATTTGAAATGAGCTTGAAAAGGCGAGTGGCAGTTAATATTACTGCTGATCATAAATGCAAAACACACTTAACGACGACATTTGATGCCCTGTAGGCACTTAAGTAATTACTTTATGAAGGTTTTCAATGGAAAAAAATTATTGCAAAATATTTTTTGGTCGCACCACTGGGCATATTTCATCTAACATTTTTTTCGTCTTTCACCCTGGCGCAGTTAAAACACGTTGCCACTTTGAGTCATTTGGCAGGGGGTGGAGGCAGTTTGCAAGGCTACTGCCTTTTTCAGAGCGGGGGTGTTGCACAAATGTGTTGCTATCCTGCTGCGAGAAGAAACTCGCATCAAATCCTCCTCATTAAATGACGTGCCCAGACCTGTGGGTCACTGATGACACCATCCTCCTTACATACCCAAGACAAAAGTATTGCATTTATGTTGAAACAATCAGGGCGTGTGTCTCAGTTAATTTTAATAGCACACATTTCTCCTGGATAACTTGAAGAGATGCTATAGAATGAGTAAATAACACACATTGTACAGTACCATGATGTCAGGTGACAGATTTATATAGCAGTGAACTAAAGGGTAAGCAGTGTAAATACCCGGTAAGCTTAGGTAAACTCACACTCTTAGCTCTCATTATAGGTAAAGCCCCCCCCCCTTTTTTTACCATATACCTTCAGTCAGAGGAAATGGAGGTGGATACACTGGTCTCTCTAGTATAAGTGAAACTGCAAACCAGAACCTTTCACACCCTGGAAAACTGTCACTGCTCCCAACCCCTGCCTCTGTACTCAAAGGGTGTGTCCAGAAAAACAACAAACACAGCAGGAACATTTTATGCTTGAATATTATACTATCAGTGTAATTCCTGTCACTAAATCCCTAGTCAATGACAGTACCTGACATTAGCTGCGTTGTTTCTATGAATTGGGTGCGGCATCAACAGAGAGCCGAATTCACAGGAGTGAGACTTAAGCCACAACTCTGCAGCCCTGTAATTAATGCTTACACTGCAATTCCTTATAAAGTACATTATTATTTTATGGCAAGTCTATTCTAAGGGCAGACCCAGACTAAGGTAATTTAAAACAATGAAATGTAAAATATCATTAATAAATTGCATTTGTCACATCCTGCTCATGTCTGCCCGACCTTCTGCGCTCCTCCTTCTCATGGCCCCGATGAGCCACATTTCATGCTTATTGTCCCATGTTAGTCTACGTATTTAAGTACCTGTTAGTCTCGTCATGGCCAGTCCGGTCATTGACGTAATTCCTCCCATTACCTGTGCCCTACCTTTTGCCAGCCTTCCTGTTTTGACCCCTTCTGGTCCCGTTTTGTTTCACTGCTCCTGTCTGTTAACCCCAGTAAAAGCCCCCCTTTTTATTTGCCTTACGCCGTCCCCCGAGTCGCTCATTTCCGTAGCAGTACAGTAGGTCAGGAACAGAGTATTTTTCCCCAGTTCAAACAATTTGTGTATGAAGTTTAAGATTTATTATTGTTTTAAAATTTCATTAAGTGGTTTAATTCATATCCGGTGACCTCGAGTGTCTTGAAAGGTGCCCATAAATAAAATGTATATTATTATTATTATTATTATTATTAGATTCACACTTATTAAACTGCAGTCATTTTAAGTTATCCTATTAAGTTATGAATTACCATTAAACTAATGTATGGGCAAGCAGAATTACTTTGTGAGTCGGACAATTGATTATTGAGACCAAAGGCCCCCGGGGGGCACAGCGATAAAAGTTGCTGGAGGACCACCAGGGGTCCCTATTGAAGCCCCTTTATAACACAGGCCCCTGGGCTACAGCCCAGGTGAACCCGTGCATTAAAGATCCCTGACTGATACATCACATAGTTCCGGAGCAACATACACATAATCCTTAAATCAAAATTCACCTTGTTCTGCATACAGTTCCTGTGCAGTTTGTGTACTTTTGGTGTCATGCCCTAACTCATAGCTGCACTATTTTCTGTTATCTGTCATATCACTGTAATCCATCTTCGGGATCAGCTGATAACGAATTGCACTTAGCAGGTTAAATGTAGCCTGTGTTAACCTAACTGAGCCCAAAAATTTTGTCCAAAAGTTTTGGACATGAATGCTTAAAAACAGCCATTAAATATTTTTAAAGCAGCACTTCCCCATACCGAAGTATTCAGTGTATTGACGTTTTTTTTTTTAATATACATATTTTAAAATCTGATAGAACAATCCTGATGCTTTTTACAGGCAATTTATTTCCTGCTATGGTCTCATTTCTCATATTTATTTTTATTTTCAATTTGTGTTCTTTGTGTTCTGTGTACCCATAGTATGTATGTGTGTGTATAAGTGGGGAAAAAAGGATTATATATATGTTTGTGTGTGTGTTTGTATGCGTGTGTATGTGTGTGTGTGTGTGTGTGTGTCTATATGTGTGTGTATATATATATGTGTGTGTGTATATATATATATGTGTGTGTATCAGTCTATGCTTTTTCCTTGGAAAGGCTTCAACCCTTTATGCGTTCTGACCTGTGTGGCTCCATGGACCATACTCTCCACTTTTCGGAGGAGGAAACCTACTTCACATTCTATGCTACAGAAGTCATCTTGAAAGCAATTTTGAATTTGTTTAGCAGTGTATGTAGGGACATTGTGAGGCAGTAGTGTCTGCATCATAGGGTGCTGCACTGGCTGTAGGGAAATATGTGTTGACTTTTATGACGACCATGCAGAGCGACCGTCAAACCTAATGACTCAGACAAGGTGGCTGTCCAGACCAAATGAGCCTGAAGGTTGAAGGCATCCTTTGCCTTTGTCCACACGCAAACCCTTCCAGAGGTAGTAAAACGGTCAGATTACTTTTCCTATTGCTCAAGCCTGTGTATCTCTGCGCTTTGGTTTCGGATGTGATTTCCAGCTGTCTGTCTATCTCTATCAACAAGCTCTGACTTGCATCAGTTCCTCATCTATCTATCTATCTATCTATCTATCTCTCCTCAAATCATGTTGTAATGACTTTTTTCAAACTGTTCCCCTTAACACATTACTTATTTTTGCAGTTTTTATCACCAGTGCACCTGGACTTTGCGCACTGAGCATTTATATTCTACAGGTGCTTCATGTGGCTTCGAAAACTCACGTTAAACTGCTTAAGGTCAGACCTCATTTATGAATGATACATACTTCTATTTGGTTGTCGGCTTAATATGACTCATCATCGTATGTAACTGCGATTTAGTTATTTCAAAGTTAAAGGCCTTTTTCATGTGGTGTTTCAATTATTTTGTCCACCCCCTGTATATAGGGTATAGAACTTTATATGAAATTAAAACGAGTCTTTTCAAGCAACAGTAGTATTTGTTACAAACTTAGAAAGGACTATTCTAAAAGCCCTACAGCACATTCCACAGTGACAGACCAGCCACTGATAAGAAAAACACCAGTGCTACCAGATTATGTCGCTATAGCCTATATATTATATACATTTATGTTTATCAAACACAAATCTGTTGATGGGAACTAAGTTAAATATTTGTGAATGATTTCAATGAACTCGATAGATATAAAATAGGGTGTGGTTTCAATCCCATTGTGTTTGTTGAAAGAGAAATTCGGGCACTGGATAAATTATAGAACTAAAATAAATATAAATATATAAAATCACTACTTTTTTCATATTTTTACGTAATATGTTAACGTCAATTTATAGATTTAATCACTAATAATTGCTGCCTTTTGCTCACACTTGGGGCTGTTTATCAATATCAACTTTAACATGCAAGGGAAATTGTATTTGATATTTTTGATAAATACGGATATTATAATATTCTGCAATGTGGAAAAGCGCAGTAGGATCAACTGAGCCAGACTAATAGTGATTTAATAACGAGGAAAACGTAACAGCTAATCGCTTAGCAGTCTAAAGCTTTTAGCCTCCTTGGAAAAACAGAGAAATCTTTATTTAAACTCAGCACCTTTTGGAGAGTAATATTGCATCGGTCTGTTAACCACTCACAAAACATGTTTACTTTATGGTGAATAGTAGGTAAATAGTAACTTTCCGACATAAGGCGCCCACTCACCGAGAAGGAGAATTTTGATTTCCTTGCGCTCCTTCTTCTTATGCTGCCTGAGGATCTTCTTGATCTCCCTGTCCACCGCGATGCTCTTCCTCTCCTCCTCGGACAGACAGCATGTGCAGGTCCGGTGGCACCACCGCCAGCAGCACGCCATGGCCGATAATCACTTCTGCCCGAAAATCCGACAATTCCTTCTGCTACGTTAGCATGTTTCTACCGCCTTCACTCTTCAGGTTCCATGTACATTTATTCGCTGCTCATTAAAGAAGTAATATTATGTAGCTTTAAAAAGTACAACGACGTTTTTTGGTCTGTATTCGACGTTGAAAATATATGATACGTTTCTCGAAGTATGATTATGTAACCTAAATTCGAATTCGGTACGAATTTAAAGTCGAATTAATTCAGATGTAGCCCTAAAACATACAAAAAGTGGCCGATGCAGTCTGACACTGTCCATGGTACAGTAAGAAAGAAAAAGAAAATAAGGACTACTGTATTCACCGTCAAGCTCCCCCCTCTTTAACTTGTTACATGGCCGTAGTCCTTTTTCCTGATCGTTCCCAAATCGTCAAAGTTTCCCTGAACTGTTGTTCCAGTATTAAGAAATTAAGCCTGTTTATCCAGAATAAACGAGCTGATAGCAGGACCGCAATATGTTCAATGTCACTATTACATTCCGTTTTTAAACTCTCTTCGACTGACACACCCCTTAAGTTACTCAGTCAATAGATTAAAATGAAGCAAGACTCGTATGCTCCGCGATAATCACACCAAGAAAGAAGTTAAGACAGACGACACGCTTAAAAGTTGTCCTCGGTTGAATTGGGGTCTAAGCTCACTGGCGCTTCGCTTCTGCTGGAGATGATCAGATAATCAGATCTTTCCGCACACCGCGCCCGTATGTAAGATGGTGTCATAAGGCGTCCTGTTGTTTGCTTCTGATCGCCAGCGTTATGTTCCTGGAGAGAAGTCCTGCTTTGTGTTAACATAAATGGATACCGGATTGCGATCAAACACAAAATCACGTCAAAGCTTTACGATCCAATAGGTTAAATAACACATATACATACACTTGGTATCAGGAATACAAATATCTTTGTTTCCCTTCCTTTCACAATGTAGCTCTGTACAGGCGTAACCGGTTGGGCGAGACTTTCAATGCGTTGTCGACAGGTGGAAAGGGCTGAGATTGTGTGAGATTGCCCAAAGTCCATAAGGTGTCCATAAAGGGGAATGTGACACTAAAACCCAGTGAATTGCATTCCGGTAAGGGGAGACACCAATATGATGAATTGAGCAAAAGCTGTGGGAATATTATGGAAAAGTGTATTCTCAAGTTACCGGTTGTTGGAAATCTGCTGCATATTTTGATAACCGTAGGGTGCGGCTTAACGCACACAAAAGGCAATGTCTGTAAGGCTTGGCTCATTGTACACCATGGCCTGTGATGACTTATTCATCCACAGTAGTCATTAGCAAAAAGTGGAGGTGAGCATCAACACATGGTACAAAAGAACTGAAGGAAAAAAAAGCTTAGTTTTTTGTGTAAATAAATATCGCACATATGTTACAGTACACGTTAAGTAGTGCCATGGATACCTTTAGAATGGCAATAAACACAGACTGAAATATTAATGTACATTTTAAATGAACTACTGTAGCTTCACAGCCATGCTTGACAGAAGAGTGTTCTGTAGTACAAAAATGGTAACACAAAATCTGTCAGACTTAGGTATTCATGACTGAGCGCATACATGCATGTGAGTGGCTCAGTGGGTAGTGCTGTTTACCCATCCCTCCAGGGCTGGGGATCTGCATGCTGTCTGTGAGCGTGGCGTTTGCAGGTTCTCCCTGTAACGTGAGTGGCTCAGTGGGTAGTGCCGTTTACCCGTCCCTCCAGGGCTGGGGATCCGCATGCTGTCTGTGAGCGTGGCGTTTGCAGGTTCTCCCTGTAACGTGGGTGACTCAGTGGGTAGTGCCGTTTACCCGTCCCTCCAGGGCTGGGGATCTGCATGCTGTCTGTGAGCGTGGCGTTTGCAGGTTCTCCCTGTAACGTGAGTGGCTCAGTGGGTAGTGCCGTTTACCCGTCCCTCCAGGGCTGGGGATTTGAATGCTGTCTGTGAGGGTGGCGTTTGCAGGTTCTCCCGGTCGTGTGGGTTTCCTAGAGGTATTCAGGTTTCATGCCTCATTCCAAGGACATGCTGTTAGGCTAACTGGTGCCTCTAAATTGCCCATATACTATGAGTAAGTGTGTGAGTATGTGCTCTACAGTGGACTGGAATCCCATCCTGGGTGTATCCCTGCTTTATGCCCCTTGGCCAGGATAAACTCCAGACCCCCCCGTGACTCTGACTGTCATAAGATAAATTAAAAATGTATGTTAAAAAAGACATTATCAGTGGTGTTGTTGCAATTATAGTTTAACTGTCATGGTCAACAATAATCACAGATATTAAGTAATTTTTACCGATATTCACAAGTTGTTATCTGATTGATTATGTTATGACTGTTATGAAAAGCCTGTACTGGCAAGAACTCAAGAACTGCCTCTTGCCTATTTAATGAATTCTTCTTTTGCATCGTAATGCTGGTTGTCAAGCATAAGCTTGTCAATTTAAGGGTAATTACCGATTAATGGCAAAATTTATGTTTGCAAAAATGCAGCTAAGTAAATTGATGTTATTTCTTGTAAAGTTTCCGATATTAATGAATAATCATACATATGTGTGTGTGTATGTGTGTAGGATTCATCTGTGATCTACAATTTGCTGCATGGTTACAACTTGCAATAGTATATAGCCTTCAGAAATGACCAACTTGCATGTTCTGTGGTAAATGATAGATATTGTTCAATTTTTACACTGTATGTTTACAAGTATTTATAGCTTCTCATAAAAATGGGTAGTTGTTGTGCCGAAGTCTAAATTACACTTTACCCAGATATTTGTTTCTGGAATACATAGAAGCTCTTGAGAGGGGAAACACGTTTCAGCCATTATTCTGCCTTCATTTAGTCACTTAGAATACAGCGTATTATAGCAGTTATTTGCATAAATTATTCACTGTGTGTAAGTATAGACTGCAATTTGTGTCTTCACCTTACAGTTTTAAATAATACATGTAAAATATTATGCTTTATTCAGAGGATCCTTGGGCTTTATGACTCACCTTCAATTGATTTTCACCTCTACCTCCCATTACGGTCACATGGCTGCCCTTGCAGTCCTCTCACCTATCAGCCTTCATCCTTGCCTCTGAATGGTAGTGCTGCAGCTTGGAATCTTCAGGTGCAGGGGTGAGATATGTTACAATCTCACCCCTGCAAACCCCGCCCCCCATCCCCCCCAATAAATAAATAAATAGATAGATAGATAGATATGTTCTGTGTTCTGACACCTCAACAACCAGTTGTTTTTTGCTCCTAAGGGGAAGTTGGTTTCCCCTCAAAAGTTGCACCTTTCTCCTTTGTGAGGTACCTGAAGACATTCACCTGCTCCCAGCAGACCTCGCTAGTCTTGCAACACCAAGGTTGTCTGGAAATGTATTTGTGAAAAACACCCCTTGGAGGATTTTGTGTGCACAGGTTTTTCCAGCACTCTCCTTACTTAATCATTTAGGTATTTAACGTCAGTTTTTCAGAGTTTTGCTCCATTTCATACGTGAATGATACTGGTAATCTTCCTATTGCTAACCTACTGTGTGCCTTCAACCTACCCACTGCTCTCTTTGGAGTACTTCTGCCCTCCTGTGGTCAAAGGTGGGATTACATAGCCAGGCTACTCCTTGCGTGACTGATGCTGCTCTATCAGAGTGGAAGGCTTCTTCTGCTAGTTGGATACACTCTCATCGTGGACTTCCATTTTTTTGGTCTCCTTGTTCTATGTATTATATGCGTTTCTGAAATTTTAGATATTGAAATACTTGTTAGCTGTGATGGGCTGTAGACTGACCCAGACTAGGATAAGAAGAATGGATAAACGGATGGATGCATGGAGCATAAGTACGTAGGGGAGAACGGTTGGGATGGTGGGGGGGAATGTGCTCCCCCACCATATTTTAAATGTGGCTTCATTAATCCTTCCCAAGAAATAGACCTTTGCATTTAAATAATTCATTAATTGTGTCCCTCCGCCCAATATGAAACACTTTCTTGTATCCTTGGATGGGTGGAAGAAATATTTGCTGCATAGTGCATATGTTTATATTAGGTGGTAAATCCTGGCCATTGAGAGCTGCTGATTTATTGGACCTTTTGTGTGTAACTCGTACCAATATCCCGATCTTTCTGGAATTTCAGATACGCGTTTGACATTTTCTTCAGCAAAGCATCTCAGAGGTATTCATTTCATCTCTTAATTTGTACTTCATTTTAACTCTTTCCTCAGCGATTCTCAGAGTCAGATTAAGCCTTGTAGTTTTGGTGAAAAAACAGAACGGAGAACATTCTCTGCTGTACAGATGATGGGAAGATGAAGGAGCTGAGATGTCTGTCTGGGCAAAGCTCTCCGCTCTGTGATATTTTCTATAATATTTGCCCAGAAATCACACTTATCATAGATCAGAACTGTACATGATCTTATTATCAGTGTTGATTTGACACAGCAAGAATATTCTTATTGCAGATTATCACAAATTTTCCCAATGGGGAATAAACACCACCCTGTCTATTGACATTTCATTCACAGCCGACAATTTAAATTATTTGCACAACTGGCTCAGCAATACTTCTTATCACACGGCAGACATTTTGATGTGTTTGAACTATAAAATTAGACCTAAAATACCCACATTCACAGCTCCCTAGCATCATCCCTTAACAGAATCACTAAGAATATTAACAAGAAATAAAAACACTGTCCTCAAGAAATGTTTCACTGAAATAAATGGCACAGTGTAGCATCAATTATTATTATTATTGTTGTGAACAATAATAATAACAATAATAACTGGAATATTAAATGTGAAAGAATGTATCTATGACTAGAAATTAAGATTAAAAATTAACTAACTGTTAATATGCTTCCCATCCTTAAAGCCTTAAATTGAAATTCACAAACATTATTCCCTTCCATACCTTCCTCATTCACTCATTTTTCTCAAGGTGCTTTTGTGCTAACAGCTGCTTCGAGCACAAAGAACATGTCAGACAGTGCTCTGCTTTTTTTGGAATAATATACCTACTCAGAATTAGGATATAAAAAATATGTAGCAATTCTAGTCTAAAAATATATACTCCATCTCGTAGTTTAAGGGGTGAGGTGAGACCTGGGCAAAAGCCAGCCAGGGCTATTTTTACTTACCTACATGATCATTAAAATGAAAAAAAGGTAAGGTATTATGTTCAAGTCCCATTTACAACTGCAATTGTTACTTCCATACTGATATGCAAAAAGGATCCTTTTGAAAAAGTAAAAACTGATTCAGAATGTAGATCTTTTTAAAAAAAATGTATGTAAAAAAAAAAAAGCTTTCATGGCCATGAAGATAATCATTAAAAAAGGTCCCTGCTCACATGGTGAAGCTTAAATTTGGTCCTTCACAGAAAATAATTGTCCAGGTCTGTGGTAGGTGAATCATGGCAAGAGAGCTGTTTTGGGAGACAGCCAGTTAGTGTCATCACTCTAACAATGCAAGTGGCCATCTTTATTAAGTGTGCTGTGCTATGATTTGATAAGGACTGTCTCAGGTCTCTCTCAGTATATCCTCTGCCATCAGGCTGTTTATTATACTGTCATATCTCAGCCTGCTGGGATTATTCTCTCCTCAAGTCAACTGTATCAACTTCAGAACCACCCAAACATAACCATTTTTTGTAGTACTGCCTCACACCGGGGCAATCTGGCCCCCAGCTCAATGTCCACTAACCCAGGGATGCAAGCCATACATCTTGCGTGCATTAGTTGGTAAAGAGAAGGTATTTAGGTCTTTGGCTTCTGATTTAGTCTTCTGCATCCAGTCATCAGCATCAAGCATCCAGGTAACCAGTCGTTATCAGTCATGTTAAACTGACACTCATGTGTGCATCTACATATTTGTGATCTGTGACTCGCGTAGTTATATTAATTTTCATTTTTTTAATCTTAATGCATACCATTCTTTAGAAAAAATCAGCAACTTGTGTTTCAATTTTTGATGTAATTTGAAAAACATACTAGAATCAGTTTTGCCAAAATAAATAAATTGCAAAATAAATTAAGCATCACTATTCTATTCTATTCTATTCTAAAATATGCAATATTTTAAGGAATTGAGTTTATTCTTAAAAGGAGTTCTATTTAGTGTTTTGTTGTTACCAGAGAATTCTGTGTGGTATTACTGCCATGTTGTTATTAAACAAGCATTTACATGTTCATTAAAACATATTTTACCTGCATTTCAAGGAAGCCATGATCTGCAGGACCAAACAATGAAATGTACGCCATGAGTTAATAGCTTGTGGTATTGTGAGGATTTTGCCATATTCACAATTACAACAAATTCTGTTTAACAAGAATGTAGTCAATGATGGATCATATGAAAACAAAACAAAAAAAGATTAAGAAAGTCAATCAACGATGCACAGAATGAAGCAGCAGAAGCAGTCATGGTATCTCATGGTGCTCCTTTCTACCTAAGCACCAAAATTATACCCCCCCCCCCCCCCCCCCCCCCCCCCCCCCCCCCCCTCCCTCTCCCCCCCTCCACACAAACCCAACACTATCTTAGACTCCCCCTCTCTCTTTCCTTTCCCCTTTTTCAACGCCCGCTCCCCCTCCCTCGC
>JABJVO010000034.1:4715883-4728959 GCA_026770805.1 Boulengeromyrus knoepffleri
AAAATAAAAAAAACAAAAAAAAGAACCAAAAAAGGAAAAAAAGAAACCATCCCGGTTTTCCCCGGGTCCCCCTTCCCCCCAACAAAAAAAAATACTCCCCCCCCCCCCCCCCCCCCCCTTTTATTCTGCAATGAGGAAAACCTGGGAATTTAAATTCTCATATTTTTCCTTTGCAGCACCTGGCTGATGTTTTCAGCCAAGCTTGAGCTACCACTTGTCTCATGGCCCTGTTGCCTGTCACATCACGATTCAGAAACCCAAGGTTTGGAAAAGACTTTGACCATTCAGAATTCGCTTCACTGTCTGTCTGTTTCAGCTGTTCATTTCAGGCCTGTACATGGTCACTGAAGTAGGGATTCAGCGATAGTCTTAATAAGG
This sequence comes from Boulengeromyrus knoepffleri, assembly GCA_026770805.1. NCBI lineage: Eukaryota > Metazoa > Chordata > Actinopteri > Osteoglossiformes > Mormyridae > Boulengeromyrus > Boulengeromyrus knoepffleri. The sequence continues at coordinate 4,716,262 of JABJVO010000034.1, forward strand.
ACTGCTAGACACTCAACTCTGACCCGCAGATTTGAGTTGTTTTTCTTGGTACTTAATTACTCATGATGGGTTTAAAATAGCGACTCAAAAGGGCTGAACAGGACTTACAAACCATGTAAATATGTAAAAGGACTACCAACAATGTGGACTCTGCTTTTTGCTTGCATATGCAAAGCAAAAATGACTTTGAACAACATTTTCCACTGTTTTACTCATAAGAAGAACTGTTTTAGTGCCGATGTAAATAGGTTTCAACAATAGTGATAAAATTTGGCCTTGACACCAAGGCAATATCAAACCCATTTATCAGCAGGGTGATGCAGGACAGCCGCACCGCTAACCATCTTTGAGGACACTGATGACTTCCAGCCAGCAGGGACCAGAATGATACATCATAACCACACCTTTTAATGCTATGAAATTTGTCACGCAACTCAGCCCACCGCATTCCAAAGAAGTGTCAACGCACAACATATAAAACTGAAGCGACAGGACCGGTTTGTAGGTCTTATGTTATTGCTGCTATTATGGAAGGTGTAATTTCATTGGTATTCTACTACCATAACCTGCACTTAATGACCTACAGTTTGTACAGTTGGTATTTTGACTAAAACAATGTATATTAAATACCTTATTAAGAGCACAAAAACAGGACCCTCCTCGGAATTAATATGCCAGGATTCTGGTTTTTCCAGATTCATGGCAACTAGTTAACTAATTGTCTTCTGCCCTGCACAAGCATCTGTAGCATGGCTACAGTAATTGCAATAGAGCATTACAATTAGCGCAGGACACTGGTATAAATGAAAACATGAACAATAACTTTGAATAACAAGTCCATTTCGTGGCTATTTCATTTCACCGTAACTCCAGGTTTTCATCGCACTTAAATCAACCTCACATGCACTCTCGGGCAGAAACGAATATGTAAAAATCCCAGCAAACATATATTTATTTATTGCATTTTTGTGGTCCCTGACTCAACAACAAGTCAGTGGTCCATTTTGCTTCATTGCATTTTCTTCGACGACCAGAACCCTGTGATGTCGGTTTGATACTATCAGCCGATATGTTAATTAGCAGACATTTAGTGGGAATTTAGCTACACGACTGACACGCCCGGAAAAGACGATGGTTGGGATCTGAGAGCTGGAGTTCCGCGACCAAACTTGACGCTCTGGTAAAATCCGCCCTCGGAGGGAGCGCGCATCCCGCCCCCGCTCCGTCCCAGTCTCCGCGCCGCGGCCCCAGCCTCCATTTGCCCTCCGCTTGCCAGTCATTGTATCTGCCTGTGGTCACCTCACCACGGGGCTGAGAAGCGGACGGGATCCATCACCTGCGAAACGTTAAAAGGCTGAACATTCTCCGAGCCGATAAAGGTCGCTTTTCTCCGCCTAGCTAGCATCAGTAGCGGCATTAACTCCCGGAGTCTCGTAGGGCTACATTTACGGCGAGTGGATCCCACAGTCTCCGTAATTAGGTACCTAGAGAGTTAGATAACGAGCTTATATCTTAATACCGAAAGGGAAAGGCAGGTTTTCCTGCAATATAGCGTAACATTTTGTACAATGTCGACGGCGCTTTTGTGTAGTTCGCCGCTAAGCGCGCGCAGCTAGTGGGCAGCGCGACGGGCGCTTTCCTCGCGCATTTCGGGCTCGGTTCTGGGGCGGCTCGTTTTTAAAAGCCGGGGAAACGGCGCGGATGTGGCAGCTGACCACCGTCTCCCGCAGCCTCCAGGACTCGGGCTTGTGAGGGGAAAATAATAATAATAAACCCACACGGCACCGGAACACCAGGAGCAGAAGGCGACGGAGGGAAAATGTGCCTGTAAAGGTTTGGGGGAAGCGCTGGGAAAGTGGCGTCTGCTGGCCGAACATTACAGCCGGGTAACAGATCCAGGCGCCTTAGGCCCGCAGCCTCATTCACTCGAAAATTATCAGATTTTTTTTTTTTTTTTTTGTATCCCCTCCCCTGGTCTCCGCCGTGCGGCTGCACTCAGTACGGGGCTGAAGCCGGAGCGGTCTTGGTTACCAGGAGGCGACCCGCTCCCCTCCATTCTCGTCTGCCGCTCGGCCCCCCTCCAGCCCCCTTTATCTCCCACCCCCGGTTTGCAGCGGGGACCGGGGACATTAAAAAAAAGTAAGCGGTGTGCAGTACGCCCCGATATAAACGGGCTCCCTAAAAACGGGCGGGGGGATGACTTTAGAGTCCATGATGGCTTGCTGCCTGAGCGAAGAGGCGAAGGAGTCGAAGCGGATCAACGCCGAGATCGATAAGCAGCTCCGCCGAGACAAGCGGGACTCCAGGAGGGAGCTGAAGCTGCTTCTGCTGGGTACGGTGACCGTCCCCGCCCGCACGTCTAGCGTTAGCCTCGGTGCGCTTCATGCGTCCCCCGAAAGGCGACGTTAGCCTGCTAACGCTGACTAGCCTGCCGGCTAATTTTCGCGACGGACCGATGTAGCTTTAATTATCACAGGCTACACGGCAAGCTCCGATCCAACGTGCATTTTTAAAAGGAGGCGCAAAGCATGTAGGTGTATTGCGTTAAAATCTTCTTTGCATTATGGAAAGAAAAAAACGTCATCTGTTTGTATGGAGCAGCTGAAGACGTTTAGCTAGAACTTGGCATCTGGCATAATATATGAAGGCAGGCGAGCTGCTAGCAAATAGTTAATTTATACCTGGTTATAAATACCTGGCCTGCCCCAGTATATTGGATGCGGAGCGACATGTTGCGCCGGGGGGATTTCTGACATGAACAAGACTGGGCGACACAGGTGTAACTACTGTGGTAGTCTGAGGGATGTGGGATGCGAGTCTTCCCGGTGACACTTGTTAAAATGATGCACACGATCGTTATGTATTGCTCCCCCATATCCAGCGCAGTTAAAATATGGTTGCATAAGTTTTCGAGCGGCAGGTTAATGGCCCTGTAGTTGGATATCTAATACGCCGCGCGCAGCTATTTCATATTGTCTGTCTGTTCCCGTGCACTCCATGAAGTATTACATTATTCAGCAATGGTAGTAGCAACACTTTGATTAATTCCATTGCTGTTCTGTTTAAGCAGGCAGGGATCGTCTGTTTCAATGCATACGCACATAAATCACGTTAACTCCGCATGATGCGCCTCACAGTCACACACATGCATTAAACTGGCCCGCTACCTGACGAGCGTGGATTTAATTATCTACGAGACAATTACATAATATCTATATGAGGCGGAAACCACATTTGTATACCTGGTTCAGCGTATAGTACATCTTAGTGGTTGGAATTAATTTCTTCCTGATATGGCTATCAGATGTAAATTTGACTACAAATCTGGCATTTTAAAATAGATTTCTGGGGAATATTTGACTAGCCCTTTGATTTGACTGTGAAATGCGTTTGACCACTATTAAAGTGCAGATGACCGAACCTAACGTTTTGTGTGTCTGGATAGCTAATGTAGTTTTGCTCTGATCTGCTCATGCACGTAACCTCAGAGAGGGGAGTGTCTTGCTTTTAAAACATGGCAGGGAATATAGGTTGCTTTTTCCTTTCAGTAATTTGCATGGACAGTGTTGATCCTACACAACGCGGTACTAAGGATTCCAGTAAATCCTTATTTTTGGCGACTATATGAGATGAAGTACTGTGCTGTTGCAACTTGAGATTTTGCTTATGTATCATCATATCGTCCAGCCCATAATCCCATAATGCATCACACGTTTCATATTAGTGGCAGTATAGTGGACTGTTTCCTAATTAGGTTTTTACCACTGAAAGAGAAGTGAGAAGGTTTGTTTTTTAATTCCTTTTTTGGAAGGTATCTGTTTAAGGAAAATTTTTTTTAGAAAATTTATATGTGTCAGTTACACTGAGTGAACCCTGTTACAAGGCATTGTGGCAGGAATTTCAGTAAATCACCCTTTGCTTTGTCAGATATTTCTGCATTTGCAATGACGTAGTGCACTAACCTAAGAAGTCAGAGCGCCGTCAGCTAAATGTTCGTAGTTATAGACTGTTGTCGTAATTTAAATTTTCTAGTTTGAAATGCTATACCGTTATCACTCGCATCATAAACAGACCCTATCTCACTGATATACACAAGGCAGACAGAGCTGCTCGTGGCATGGGCTTTGAGTATAGACTTCTATAACTAATGTTATGCACTTGAATTTACAGGTAGACTCTAAAATCACCATGTTTTGCCAAGTTATTCCTCAGGTGTTATATGCACACATTTAATGTCACAACCACCTAATATGTATTAATTTATGTAATTTTTGTAATAAGCCACTTGCTGGCAGAGAATGTAATATCATTTGTCTAACAGCTAACAAGTATTAGTTCTGCTTTTAGTTGCTTTGTAAGTTTTATTCATAGAACGTTACATTAATGATTTGGTTTTGTCGTGAAACATGGTTACCTTCTGAAACTGTACATGATCTTTGAGTAAAGAGGATATGAATATCTTGTAATGGTGCAGCGATATGGAAATTTTGACATATAGCTGTAGCCTATATATTTTTTGTCTAATATCACTGATATCACTAACCTCTGAGCCACTTGGGCTTGCCAGATTGGCTGAATGACATATCATTTTTTTTTATTCTGTTGAAAACTAAATGGTGATCTGCAGGCCAGATTTAATATTGAATTAAAAACATGTCTCAGCCCTGTACAAAAACCATCTCAAAAGTCGGTCCTTGCCACCCATCCCTTATTTTGGGGGATATTGTAAAATGAAATGCTGTGTGCTGTTTAGAACCAGTATTGGATGAGATATTTGCTGTTTTTGGACTGTGTGATTGATCCCCTTGCTCATCAAGGTTTATTGTCAGATTTCCCCACCTTGCCAGATTTTATGGTCTTGAACCGTCAGGGGGTGTGGGGTCCCATACGTCAGATTGAAAGTGGCAACTTCAGTGGTCAATGAGCCAATGAAATCCTTTATCCCCCACTATGGAAAATGACTGATGTCCAATGCAGTCATTTCGATTTTAGTAATAATGTCTTTAGCTCCTGCACTAACTTTGAATATTGACAACATTTGTAATATGCCAACAACAAGGGTATGGGTTTGGTTTCAACCTTGGTAAAGACCAAAGCCCCCCAACCCTTCCTGCCCTCCTAAACAGGCATGGTAGACTGACAGTATTGGTAGGTACATAGCCTTACCATCCATACCCAAATATACCCCCTTGGCAAGTAATATTGCCCAAGAATCACACATCAGACCGGTACTGATTATCCCCCGCCCCCCCCCCCCAGCCAGTACCAGCTCTTAACCAATATATTGTGCATCTGTAATGTCTTGTATCCTGCATATGAAGGTGTAATTTAACAGAAGATTTGATTAATTCATTTTATGGATCTTAAATGTTTTTCCCACATTTAAATGTATTTCCACTGGTTTCCTTCTGCAGCCCAAAATGCTGTTCAGGTGGATATTCTGCAGTGTGACTGTGTGCAGCTGGCAACCTGTGCTGGGTGTCCCCTTCCTTGTGACTGTTGCTTCATTTATAGTCTTATGTACTGAATTCTTTGGGTGTCATATTCATTGCCCCAGCAGTAAAGTATTATTGTATTGTTATGGCCAGATGATCACTTTTTAAACCAGTCCTGCTTCTTACAGGGCAACACACTAATGCCTGGGTTGGGTATAGAAAGGTTTCTGTGTTTTTATTCTAATTCATTTACTTTTGAAAAGTAAGCCATTTATTTTTGGTGAAAGAGCGTCTCGCTAAAGTAGAATTGTCAGTAGAACATTTCGTAGTATGTTTCTCCAATAATCATTCATTAAAGTGTTAATGATTAATCTTGCTCACTTTTTCTAAGCGTGGAACATTTTCCCGCTGGGTTCAAAGGTTTATTTTCGAGCCGCGAAGTTGTTTACTAAGCTCCACTATTCAGAGATACAGTTCAAGTGCTCTGGCCCGATTTGCATTGACTTAATTCTGAGACTTATGTTCTGTGTAGTACGGAATATATTCCTATTTCTAATCCTAAATTTAATTCACCTGCATTATATCAGAGGCCTTTCTTTGGAATGAAATTAAGAAATAAAATACTAGTTTTCTTTGAGGCAGAAAAAATAACTCTTAAATGTTGCAATAATATGTATTAATTGTTTGGTAGTGTATAATTGGAGAAACATCCAGGACTGGATCCCAGTAAGCCACAAGCACATCCTAGGAAGGGTCCGGGGCACCTGGACACTCTGGATGGGCTCTCTGTTGCCTGGAATGCACTTAAACACACACAGTTGCTCAATACAGGCAATTGAGTCACCAATTTGCTTAACTGCAACCAGTGGGAGGAAATCTGAGTACCGGGAGAGAATCTATGCAAACACTGGGAGAAGATACCGACTCTATACACAGGGTTCAAACACCCAGTGCTGTAGTTGAAGTGGCACTGTTCATCTCTAAGCCACTGTGCCACCTGAATTTAATTTTTAAGGTAAAATATTTCAGCCAGAAATTTGAGAATGAATGTTTCATCAGAATAATAAAACTTTCACCAAATTACACTGCATGGCACTGTTTGCTGCTCATAGACATAATTAGAGCATAGTCACAACTCGCTTGTATTTTATGACACCACGCTTCCTTCCCATATGAATATTACAATATTCAGGTCCAGTTGATTTTTAGTATTTTATAGCTGAGCATAATTAAGTCATTTTTTTTCCCCCAAATAGTATGCTTTATGCTAGTTCTCCAGGAGTTAGCAAGGGAGGCTTCTGACGGTGCACTGGTGCAGTAACAAAGGCAGAAAGGTTAATAAGTATTTTGTTAGGTGAAGAATAGAGTTCCAGGCATGGAGTTGAGTCACAAATGAGTTTCTTTAATGAAGATCTCAGTTGAGTCCCAGGTTGTTGTGACTGAGCCCCAAGTCACAGTGTTCAGGTCATGTCAAGTCGCCGATCTCAAGTGTTATTTAAAATTGATTAGAAGGCGACGTTCAGGCCCAGACTTATAATTGTATTTAGCAAATTGAACTTCCACTGTAATGAAAACTAGTTGCATAAATCTGCCACAAGTGCAAGTGCCCTAGTCTCTGAGTTTTGAGAAATGAAACTGAGCAAGAATTTACCCGCCCTTTCAGAAAGGGGACACAGCAGCATCACCACACATGGATAAACGCAGAGTGTGTGTTTCCTGGATGCAAAGTTGCTGCATCTTGTCTTAAGTGTCTGGTGTGGAAAGGAAAGCTGGCTCTGCAGTGTCTTCTGACGGGTCTCCATTATTGACTTTTTAAGCCTCCTTAGGATACTGGCATCCCATCATTTTTCAATCTGCTAGATTTGGGAATAATTTTAGCTCTGTTCAGTGTATGCACATAACATCAGTAGATGCTACTCTAGCTTTGGGACCTAAAGGGTAATTATGGGACTGTAGGTTAACTATGTGGCATTTAATTATTTCTCAGTGCTGCAGTTGTCTTTAGATGCTTTAAAGGGGTCAGTGTTTAGATTTAAGAGAGCTGCAAGATTTGAAATTATGGCAGCTTATGGAGTGCTTTAAGGTGCACGCCATCAGTCACTTGGTTGTTAGGCCATCAGTCGCTTGGTTGTTAGTGCTTCAATAATTATTTCATAAAATAAATGGCCATCAGCAGAATAATTGTTCTTTGTTTTGATTGGGCTGTGGTAGAAGAATAGGACTGCTGCGGCCAAAGTTAATTAGCTTATTAGCCTGGGTGTCTCCATGGACTCTACATCAGTGTGGTATTAGATACTGTAGTTCGGCTTCTGCAGGAATTTGTTCAGTGCTGTGGAAATGCTTGAGTGTGTGAGGGATTGCTGCTTAGAGAAGCCTGGATGACATACAGAGTGCCGGTTCCCAAATTCTATCACTAAGCATTGGCTGCCCGAAGTGACATCCCGTCCTCCTGCAGCCACTAGTGAAATGCACATTTCATTGTACTGTTTTCCAATTAATGAACTGTAAAAGATGTTTTTTAAAACCCCTCGATTTAATTTTGGAACTTCCCAATTGCTTTTGACGTATTTTTACTGTGTACAGTTGCGAAAGCTCAAATTGACGGGTTTTGTTTTCTCAAGGTTGGTTTTGGGTTTTTTTTTTTTTTTTTTTTTTGAGTTTGCTATTATGGAACATGTGAAACCCAGTTAGAGTATGCTAAATCAGAATTTCATTAATCCAGGGCTGGCCAGTCTTATCCAGAAAGGGCCGCTGTGTATGCAGGATTTCATTGCATCTCCCTAATTAGATTACTAATTAGAGTCCTGACACCTGGGTTTGAACAGCTGACCTATAGGTTATCCCAAAAACCTGCATACACACTGGTCCTTTGCAGATGAGATTGGCCACCCCTGCATGAAACCTTGACTTTTATTGTCGTTTGCCCTTATATATAGACAAACTATCAATGCTAAGGGGAAATTTGCTTGTGTCTAGTAGCAAAGTATGGATATACATACAGTGGGGAGAGAAGTTCATGGTGTAGGGAAGGTTGTATCAAAATGAATAAACAGAACAATACAAGTTAATGGATGTACTTATCGGGTACAAAGACAGCAACAGACTACTTAACTGTTTTAATTGCTGTCCATGAATGCGTTGTCTGGTGTGAGGGAGGCACATGAGGGGGGGGGGCATTGTATTGCCTGATGGCAGTTGGCCGGAAAAACCAGCAGTCGTACTTAGCACGCTGTGGTGGGGTGAGCCAGTAACTAAAGGTGTCTCTGTAAGGGGTTCAGGTTTTTCATGCCAGGGGTGTGCGATGTGACGATATTAGATCGTGAACAATTAAAATGTCTCCACGACCTGCCCTTACTGAGATATAGTTAGAATTTGCACTGTAGTGCGAAACTATCAGTTGCAGTTTTATGGCTCATACATGCATCTAAAGCTGTTTTGTCAGCCAAATCCGTTTCAACCGACCAGTTTCAACACTAGCAATATTTAGAATACAATGGAAACTGCTTACAGTGATCACAGTTATAATGATCAATGGCTTATATGGATCAAAAAGCTTGGGACACAATAATTCCTGTACAAATACTGTTTAAATAATTTGCTTATTGTTATCTGGGTCAGAGTGGTGACTCTGAGACTAGGGATCCGTGCCAGCAATTGAAAAGTTGCTGGTTCAAATCCCGTGAATGCCAGGAGTGATCCTTCTCCATTGGGCCCTTGAGCAAGGCCCTTAACCTGCAATTGCTTCGTCTCAGTATGACGTTAATCTACATCCAACCTTGCAAGGAGGTCCTCCAACTTAAATTTGGGGGTTGGTGGCAGGATTGGCACTCCAGCCACCGGAAAAACTCACACTGTTCCATTCGGACTACTGTGGTGCTGAGGTATCACCTGCTGCACGGCTGCACTCAGGTTCTCATCCCTGAGGTGGTTCGTCATGTGGTGGGGGCGGCAATGCACTGTAATCAGTGCATGCTCCTTACCTCTTATAGTAATGAAGTAGTCCACTTTCAGTGTTCGTTTTGGGTCTTTTTATACATATGGGGGAAAAAAATTAAATTACGGTAATTTTATTTATTTTTACATGCCTGCTTTGCCTTGCGGTAACCCGTCTGTTCAATCAATCATGATTTGAGGTCATATCGTCCAGCCCTACTTAACATGCAACACATTCCCTATTTGGCAATGTAGTGGCGTGGATGATATAGAGTAGTTGGTCAGTAAACAATTTGACATTGGTAATATGGAACTTGTTGGGATTTTCCAAAAGAGACAAGGTGCAAACAGTAGTAATTGTCTGATGGCAACTTGATGATCCTTTTTAACCACCTCAAAAGAAAACACCTGAAAGAATATGCTGCTATTTTTTTCTTTTAGGTTTTGTTGCCTTACAGGGCTATATTTTTTAAGTAATGGAATAAGTTTAGTTGTACTATGCAGTAACTTGCAAAATAATTTTAAAAACCAAGATGAAAAGGAATTTGTGATGAGATCGTGGCTCGTGATCCTGCCTTAAAAAATATCGTGATATATTTCTCCCATATCGCCAACTCAGACTTCTGGCATCAGCTGAACTGATCTTTCTTCCCCGAGTTACAGGGTAGAGAGTTACACCAGCATCTGTGGACGGGAAAAATGTCTTCAGCATGAAAGGACATGAGCCTCCTCAAAGAGTATTCTGCTGTGGCCTGAGCTTTGCTGCACCTCCTTCTGCCCAGTCCAGTCTGCTGTTCATGTAGAGTCCCAGGTCTTTGTAGCCCTCCATTAGCTACAGCGGTCTCAGGGGCTCCTCATTGTGAATAATACTTGCCATTTATCATCCCGCGAGATTAAGATCCATGTTTCATGCTGTGACATGGAGCAGGCTTTCAATCAACCAGGAAAGTTTAAAATTTAATGTTAAACACTTCATTTCATGCCCTATATATCTCCTACTATGTACAGGCAGGTAAACATTGAAAATTGGCCCAGGTTAGATTTAATAAGGCTTTTTTTATATATACCAAATAATCTTTGATTTTCTTTAATGGTTTTTGAAATATGGTGGTTGGGGTCCCCAGTGACCCGATGAGTAGGCACCTCATTTTCATTTCGATGGTTTCTACCATTAATTGTGGGCTTTGCTACAAATTTCCTGAAATTTTATGCCGTTTTTTTTTTTTTTTTTTGGTAGCTGTGTTTTTTTTGTAGGCATCTATGGGAAAATTATGGTGAAATTGATCAATAGTTCTGGCCATTGGAAAAATCTCTGCATATCAATGGATAATTTCAGTTCTGTTTTTGATGGAAATAAAGCGCAGGTTGACGAGTTAGAAATTTTTATTTTTATCTGCTGTTATCTACTAATTTACAATTTCTATTTTCTTTGCAGTTTAGCAAATTACTACTTTTTCAACTCGCTACAAAAACTACCTCATCGGGCATGAATACTTTGGCAATGGTTGAGGTCTTTTTTTTTTTTTTTTTTTTTAAATGTCTTCCATAAACAGTTTCTCTTCTTCAAAATGAGTAAAATCAAAGTGGAAGCACCACCACTGAAGCGGACAGTAGGGGGGATAGTTCCCTGAGAGCCCCCCCTTGTTGCTCATCGCCACATCCATCACACTCCTAAAACCTCATTAAACTCTTGTCTGTTAGTTATCTAACATTTTAAAATATTTTTCATCCGGGTTTTCACTTCCTGGCCTTCCTAAGGTTCGAGTCATTAGTGAAGCTCTGCATATCCTGTGTGTGGATTTTTGTGCTGTGGTATTAGAATGTCGCTATAGTGTTTTTGCAGGAAGGCAGGGATTTTGGCTGAAAGTAATTGAAGTGCATTCAGCAACCTGTTCCATGCAAGACAGCATGTATGATGTGGCTTTCTCTGGTGTCTGCAGCCTTAAAATGTTGACCACTGTGTCATATGAGGTTTTTGCGTTCAGAACGCAATCTTCTTTAACTTGTCGCCCTGTGGATAATGTAAATACGTAAAGGAATTTTATGCTCTTGAAAAAGTTTGAGGCGTAAATTGTGTATTTTGCATATGACTAACTTCTGGAAAGCTTTCTGAATTTAACGTTGTAAATTAGTATGACTGTGGTGACCCAAGTTGAATATTGCAGCAGTTCGGCGGTTGACGCAGCCTGTCTTTCTTATGGTGCTTACCCGCCGAATGGCCTTTAGGTTACAGCTCAGTTTGCTGAGCTTGATAATATTATATACAGATGATAAAAGACTAAAATGTAGGTGCCAGCCAGTCAGTTTACTCCATGTTGAGCCTAAATAAAAACGAAGATCTGAACAATGGGAGACGGTTTCAGTAATTGTTCAGACTCATGCTGCTACGGCGAAACATTGATGAGCGTAACATAGGCAAGTACTGATCGAAAAAAGAACAGAACTGATAGATCTTTTGTTGGCATCATTAAAAGTAATGAAATTGTGTGGAAAGGTAAAATGGAGGACAGTGATGTGGAGCTGAAAGGGATGAATCCTTCATGTTTGAAGCACTGAACTTAATGAACTAGGTGGCTAAATAGGTGCCACACTACTAATATAAAACATAAAGTAAATGGATTTAAAGGAATGTAAGTGACCAGACTCATTAACTAACCTGAAACTGAGTGAAAAATGGGGGACGGTGTGGAATCATAAATAGCTGTGTGCTTCCTGGGAAGTTCACTGTGTTCCTTGATGTTTTCAGCAGCAGCTGCAGCTGAAGTCCGCACTCTGTTCCTGAGCTGGAGTCAGAATGATTTAGTATGTAGAGGTGCTGGCCTGAGTCTCGCTGGGTCGTCTTAAGGAGAAACCTGCCCTTTGCAGTTTTGCTTTCATTTCCGACAACCTCATTTTTTGCAGTGGCCGCGTCTTTTGGGTTCCTTTTTTAATTGCAGGTGCACACGCAGCCTCCTGCTAAACGGTAAGGCGCAATAGTTTGGCCTTGGCAAATTAACCACTGAGCAGTGTTTTGATTTGCAGTGTTGCTTGAGTAGCTTTCAGTTACAAATGAGTTTAGGTCGTCTGTCTTCCTGAAAGTCCTGCAAGCAGTTTAACTTGGTGACTAAATGTGAGGAGGCATTAATTGGTTCGAATGAAAATCACTTGAAGGCGGTGCTGCTTCACCTTGGAGGTACCTCAGATGTTGAGGGATGGATTATTGTTTAGAGCAGTGGTTCTCAATCCTGTTCCTGGCGACCCACCTGCCAGAATGTTTTCGTTCCAACCCTACCTTAATGAGGCTTATATGGTCCTTAATAGGCTAAAGCCGGTTTCAGACCGAACGCGGCA
>JABJVO010000034.1:4729059-4740173 GCA_026770805.1 Boulengeromyrus knoepffleri
AAGCCTGATTAAGGTAGGGTTGGAACGAAAACATTCTGGCAGGTGGGTCACCAGGAACAGGATTGAGAACCACTGGTTTAGAGCAGGGTTCTTCAAATCTGGACCTCGATTCCAAATCCTGGCCTTGTTTTCAGTTCTCCCAGGTAGTTTGTTTAATAATTACTGATTTTGATTGGTCAGAGGCGTCACACCTGATTGACAGGTAAAGGAAGGCTGGAAAACCAGCAGTGCTCGGACCTCGAGGACCGTGATTTGAAGAACCCTGGTTTAGAGCAACGTTTCCCAGTCCGGTCCTCAGGGAAGCTGGGAGGGAGCAAAAAGGTGGACAGTCTGTGGGTCCCCAAGGACTGGGCTGGGAAACAATGGACTATAGGGGAAAACAATATTAATTTGTCCACACTGAATGCTTGCTTGTGTAATGAAAGAGGCTTTTAGAATGGGATGGTGGTCTTCTCTCAGCTATTTAAGAAATTTGAAACAAACTGGAAATATTGGAAAAGTCATTCGATGCTGGCACATTTGTCTCCTCTTTTTGTGCTCTTAATTACCAGTAGCCAGTAGGAGTCTAAGTCAGTTTTTCCGTAATTTCTCTCCCAGTTTGTTCGTCCTGTAATCTTTAGCCCTGTTATTTCTATAATAGACAAACAGAGTGCACTGAAAGGGTTTGTAAATAATTTATCAACTTGGGGATTGAAGCTGATTGGTCAAGTTCTCAAAGCGTTGGTGTCCAGTTAACCCACACTGGGTAAAATAGTGTGCTGATCAGCTCAATGAGATCCTACCTGATACAGAGATTAGGTGCTGGGTTCCCATCCCAGTGAATCCTGCGCTGGAATTTGCGTGGGCTGCGTGGGTGCAGTATGTCTCCGTGCATCACGCAGGCCAGCTTTCCTTCTCAAACAGCGCATGCTTTTTGTGTGTCAGCTTGCTACAGAGCCACGTCGCTTCCTGTGTGTCAGGGCTTGGAAGTAAGGTGCTAGTCTTCATGTTCACGGTATAATATTTTGTGTGTGTCATTCTGCTGAAGCTTCCCGGGAGGGGGCTTTCAGATGTCAGCAGTGAGATGCTGCCATACAAAATTTTGAGAGGGAGAAGAGGAGGAGGGATGAAGCTTATTTGCAGCTGCATGAAGAATGTAGCATTTAATGGTAGTTGGCGTATATGTCTTCATTTGCTGTCATTTGTCTTGCTGGGATGCGTTTCCCCTACGTTAGCAACTTGGATATTTGGAATCGTGCAACTGAATGAGTCCAACTTTGTAAGTTGCTAACGCAAGCTTTTGGGAAACATACCCCAGATTGATGCTACTTAGTGATGCCTCTGTGAACATTTTTCTGTATTGCACCTTGCTGGATTGGAGCAGCACTTTGGCAAACAGGTTGAGGTTGTTCAAGGGTCTGTTTGCTTAGACACACACCCAAAGCTTGTTGACTGGCCAGCAGTTTCCCTTCCTTTTTCCCACGTAACGGCCAGCCGTTCCTCCCTGTAAGGCATCATACCATGAGCCATGTTGTGCACATCATTAACTATGGGCTGAATTTGTTTCCCCAGCCCCCAGATGCATTGCTGTGACTTAAATGTTGCAAAGAGGGTGTTTTTTAATATTATTTTAGGTGGGAGCTTCCTAAGATCAGACGCAAATAAGCCCGCAGCAGCTATCTGTAGTCCGTATGAAGCATGAAATGAGCTTTGTCAGAACCAAATTTCTTTGGGTCATTGTTAAATACTGACCTTTTATATTACATATGAAATATGACACTTTTTTTCTACCAACTCAATAGAAATTCACCTTCATGGGAATTAAAGGTAATTGCTATTACTTACAAGAATGACACTTGTGCCATGTAAACATAAGTGAATAAACAGACTTCCATTTTTTTTTTTGTCCCCACAGACAGCCGATCTTGCATATGAAATCCAGAGACTTGATTGCATTAATACTATGATTTAATAATCAACCCCCCACTATGGCCTAATTCATTAGGATGTTTGCTAGAAGCAGAACCGGCCTGGACTGTAGGCTGTTGATGTTGGCGGTTACCTAAATCCTGAATTACAGATGGGTTGTAGAATTTCTTAAAAAAACACAGGTGCTGCTAATACCTGCTGTAATGAATTGGCGGTGAGTCAGCGCTGTTTGTAGGGAAAAGTGGGCATTTCAAAGTACAATAGCTTTTTATTTTCCATTCATGAGATCTGTTTGGGGTCTTGTTAATGCTGTCTCTCACTTGGCTCATAAAATAATGTTAATTTATAAATATATTAATGCCAGCACATGACTGAAAGTGCATGCACTGTAAATTAAAGTAACTTAAAGAAACACAGAAATTGCAGTTTTATGTGAAGAATTAAGTTTATGCATCCCCATCTTCTTGCGTTCATCTTACATGCATGTTAATGGAATAATGCAGTTTTTTTTTCTCCTCCTGGGTAATGGAACATTTGAGCTGTAGCCAAAAACCCTCTACCAAACCAGCTTCCAAAAGGTCCTTGACAAGTTTCTTTTGTAGAGAGAAGCAGATTAAGCATGTAAATAATAAAAAAAAAAAAAAAAAATACTGCTGTCAATGTAGCTTCAGTTTGTAATGTCATTCTGTAATTGTGCTCCGATGTTTCTATCTGCAAGTGCGGTAAGCTCTTTCTGCCGGACACAGTGCTTGAAATTGTTTGGTCA
This sequence comes from Boulengeromyrus knoepffleri, assembly GCA_026770805.1. Lineage (NCBI taxonomy): Eukaryota > Metazoa > Chordata > Actinopteri > Osteoglossiformes > Mormyridae > Boulengeromyrus > Boulengeromyrus knoepffleri. The sequence continues at coordinate 4,731,734 of JABJVO010000034.1, forward strand.
TGAGGCCTAATAGATTGTGGTGATTCTGCAGATGGGGTTTAGAGAGAAGCTGGAGCCCTGAGTGGGACGTCCCAGGATAGATTGTTGCTGGGGCAGCACTCTGAGGCTAGTGGCTAGCTAAGCCGTCTGCCTCGTCGATAACGGGATAGGGCGCAGGCTCTCGCAGAAGCCCCCCCCCCCCACCTCCACAGCAAATTGCAGCTAAGTGTCCTAATGGTTTATATACACAGAGCTGGGTGCTGCTGTTACACCCTTAATGCAGTTTTGCGGTCGTGTCTGTGGAAGTCCAGCTGCTCATATGTGCTGTTTGGCAGATGAAGTTGCGCAGGACAGGGATATCTGCTGGCATGTGGGGCAGTTTGCAGGGGCTGATGAAGGTGCCTAGTTCCTTCAGAAAGGGATCTTATTTATAAATGCCTTAGAATGCTTGTTTTTTGCCGGAAAACTGTGAACTTGGTTGGAAACCTTGGATTTAATGGTGCTGGCCAACATTTAAAAAAAAAAAAAAAAAAACAGTAGCTCATATTTTAATTTTTAAATGTATTTTGTTGGTCTGCCATTTGTTAATTTGTTTTAGAAAGGTAGGGCTTTGGAGTCTCTGGTCTGGTAGATGTGCTGGACTGGATTTTCTTGGCTGGCAGTTTGGTAGGTCAGTGAGAATGAAGCTGAATGCTGTCTCTGTGAAAGGTGGGGGCTCTCTCTCTTTGTATGACAAAGGCTGTTAGCTTACAGCTCCCCCCCCCCCCCCCGCCCCTCCAGCACTGCTAATGTTTGTTCTGTATTACCTGTGTTACCAGTTCAGGTTTGAGTACCCTGATGACATGCAGAACAGGTCTGGCCTGGGACTGGTATTCGCCTCTGACTTGCCTGCTGTTTCAAGGCGGTTGCGGCCGTGCAGTCGTGTTTCGCATGTGTGTTGCGCGGGTGCTCCTCCATAGCGGATATTCATCAGGGTGTGTCGCATGCTCACTGCATTGCTGCCGTATTATGGAACTTAGCATGGAGGACAGGCAATTTCGGGATGGCTGTTAGGAGAGAATGAACAGCTACATAATGTTCCACACATGTTTCTGGTTCTTACCCTGTCCAGCCCGTTTTGTGGGTGCCGTAGGACTGCATTAGTCATTAACTGCGGACGCGAGTATTAAAGCCTACTTACACGGGTTTTGGGGGGTGGGATTATAAGGCAGGGGAAATCCGGTCTATCCGGATTTAAAAAGTTTATACCCACTTATCTGTCATTTTCTGCCAATTTCCCTCAAAACCACTCCAAGTCGTCTGCAGATGTAGATGTGTCCATTTGCAGGACAGTTTGAAAGTCGTACTAATTCATTTTAATACTTATTGAAAATCCTTCATATTCGGTGAATTAATTCTGGTGTTGGCTTCCCTCTGGCATATTAAATTATTAGGGCACCTCTGTGCAGTTGCGCCTCCTCCCTCACCTCCGGGGTCGGGGGTTTCCTCCTGCAGTCTAAAAACACGCCCCGAGGTGAATCAGCATCTCTGAAACGCTGATTGTGTGTGTGTGTGTGTGTGTGTGTGTGTGTGTGTGTGTGTGTGTGTGTGTGTGCTATGGTGGCTCGCTTACAGCCACATACTGGAGGTGCAGTTGGAAGATGGACATTCGTTTTGGTTTTTTCATGTGCCTGTAGCCAACCATTTAAGGCCCGTTTTGAGGAACATCCCGCAGACTTGTGGCAAGTTGGGTGGACACCAGACTGGTGGGTCAGTCCTTATTCTCGTTTTAAGAATAGTATGGTTTTCTCTTTGCAGCACAGCCTTAGAGACTCACAGATTGGTGCTGTTGGCAGAGGGTGGGGGTGCCTGTTATGTAGACTGGGATGTTCTAGGAAATGTACTTTGAAACGAGGCCACTCCATCTGCATTAATACTATACATTTATTCTTCGAGCCACAGAAGCCTAATTATACCTCATATTAGGGAACAATGCAAGACGAGACGTGTAACTGTGGACTTACATGTTGCCTATGGTCCCACCGCAATGGAAATTTTGTCTCCAGCATTCATACCACATGCTCTTCTCAGCAGATACTCCTGCCGGAAATCATGCAGCACATCATATTGTAATGTGTGATTATATGTGATAAAGAAATTTATGCCGCTGCAATGTCTTCCATTGCAGGAATCTGATAATGTGACCTTCCAAGAAGTGTTTCGTTTTGCTGCTGTTAAATAGTTCTTGGCACGAGCTATATTTTAAAATGTAATTGCTCTTTCTGATTCACATTATACACATGCAACGAGGATGGACAACATACCAGAAACGGTGCATGATAAATGACTAAACCACAACTAAATCACAATTACAAACACAGCTGCGACAGTGAGTCATATTATGTTGAATACCAAATAGCTGTATGTGTCAGCTATGAAAGGTCTGACAATCAGCGGTTTGTGAGTTTTCAAAGCAACGTGAGGTAAGTAATAGAGTTCCAAGCAAGCCCAATAATAAGCTCCGTAATTGCAAATACAGTGGTCACGTAAATGGCCTGTGCCGAACACAGACTAGCTGCATCAGCAAAGAGTGCTCGCATACTGACAGGGACATAAGGACACTTAGCAGTGTGGCTTCTGTACGCAGCAGAAGGATAGACTTTTTGGAACTGCATGAGCACCTCTGTGACCTAGATTCAACAAAAATGGTACATCATGAACTTCATAAACCTGCACTGTATATAGCAGGACTGCCGTTCAGAAACCATTTATATCAAAGTCCTTTGCACAGAAATGCATAACTTGGTGCGAGGAGCTCAAAACCTGAACCTCAGAATATCGTAAAAAAAAGGGTAATATAATGTATTGTCCCCATTTCTTGCATCTGGACAGGTTGATGTTTGCAGAAAGCGCAAAGATGCCTTCAGCCCACAGTGTGTTAGTATGGGCAGTTTCTCATGGGAGTCGTTAGGTCCAGTAACTGCTGTGGTATTTGAGGCCATTTTATAGGAACTGCCACCAGCCCTGTGACGCCAACTCAGGCTACTCAATGTTTCTTATACTCTTAAACAGGTTCAGTAAAGGTTTCATGAAGACCAGGATCTAAGGATCACTGAACCTTTATAGAACATAGATTGTGAAGTTGATTCCACCTTCATTCCCCAACGAATTGAAGACCCCCCCCCCCCCCTCAGTATCTCACTATAGACAATTCATGACATCTGTTACAGCGTTCCACAAAGGACTGAATCTGTTCTAAAGGGAAAGGGTAGCACTCCTCTTTTGTAGCTCCTTTATTTGTGTTCTTTTGGGTGATGATGTTCACCCTCTATGTCTGTTACATTGTAGTGGGTGGTGTGGTGGCTCAGTGAATAGAAAATTATTTTAGATGATAAATTGAGTTTTTATGAACATAAATAAATTGTATGAAATGTCACAGCCAAACAGGAGGTAGTTTTTAGGTCAAAATGTTCCCCCTCAAATTTTTTATTTTAAATTTTTTTTTTTAAAACAAATTTTGTGTTCAGAGAATTTGTTCCATGTTCTCTGTGTTGTTCTGTTTAATTTGTATTTGGGGCAGTTTGTTGCTTGGTGTGTTAGGCATCTGACCCTATATCATTGTCGGAAATTAACAGGGGCAAAAATGGTACAAGAAATCTGAATGCTCCTAAAAACTATGAACTAGGGGTAAAAATTGCCCCCAAGACTTTGTGAGGGGGAGGGGGGGAAATGCACAGTTACACTAAGCCATTTTTATTTTTAATTTAATTTCCATTTTCATCTGTAGCATACTCCGGCTGGGCGGTATATCGACTTTTCTCTGTATACCGATATATTTTCAAAACAAGATACATGACATCAAATCGATATCTTTTATTGTGTGTTAAAACCAATAGTATACCTTCCTTGTTGTGAACAGCGTGAGAGCTTCAGTCGTGACATTGAACACACTCCCAGAATTCACAGCTAAAATCAAACCGTTCAGTTAGCGTTTCATGGGTAGTTGATGGGGGCAAAGAATAGCACTTGTTTTGGTACTTGTTTTATTTCATTTTAAAACATTGCCGAACAGCTCACAGGTTAACAATAGGTTAACAGGTTAACACAGGTTAACACATTGTAATTGTTTTATTTTGTTGAAGGGATTGGTTTGCATTTACCATTGCAAGACACGGCCTTTTCCCAAATATTTTGAATATTCAAAAATTTCTAAAAAGTATGCTTTTTATTTACTCATGTTGGCTACAGTTGTTGATTATGCATTTCAATCTGAGCATATTTCCCATTAAAAACAAACTTTATGCATTACTTTTTATTTTTAAAAAGTGCCCCTAAAATTTTAAAGCTCCCATTTTTAGACAGTGGAAGCAAAACTTGTCCCCTCTAATACTTTTTTAAATTTCCTACGTCATCCTGTGTCCAGAAGGTTGTGTGTTCAAATCCCATGGTCAGCAGGGTATTCTGAATAGTTGGGTTCTTGGGAAAGGCCAGTAACCCCAAGCAACACCATAACTTACTTTCATCTGTATATCGGCCTACCTGCGTGTATGCGTCTGTTGTGGAGAGCAAGATAGGAAATGTAAAAACTATCCAGTTTCCACAGGGATGAATAAATGACTGCTGTTCTACCTGGGAGTAAGTTTTGAAATTGCTGTAGTGCTGTTACTGGCCTTTCAAAAACAGTAGGCAATATACAGGCGTTTTAGCATGTATAGCAAAGGAAGCATAAATGCAAAATTGTGTCTGAATTAGGAGTGATATGAGAAGCTATGATACTTTGATTTCTTTCTGTGTCTTTGTGTTCACATTAATGCATAGCGCACTCTTTTGAAGAGATGCTTACATGCAGCGGTGCACATAACTGGTAAGCATTCGCCGTGCAAAGTGATGCGCGTGTCAGTTTCTTGTCGTGGCAGCGCAAATGTGTATTTTATGTGCATTCGCATTATGACAAATCACTGCATTTTAGCCTTTATACCGCGAAAGAAGTACAAATTAGCCACATAAAGGTTAAAATGCATGGTAATTTCTCGTCTCAACAGCAGGAATGCACATAAAATAAATATCCATTTGCGCTTCTACGACAAGAAATTGCTGCACGTAACGCTTTATACGGAGAATGTGTACCATTGATATGCACCCCTGCATATACGTAATGTGATATATGCTTATGAAAAACTTTTTTATAAAAAAAATGTATGTGTAATGTGTATATGTGTTGTCAGTTTTCTCATACCTTTTTCTTGAATGTTCTTGAAGACTGGTATTTAAATGTGTTTGTGGCAGAATTTTGGCCAAGTTAGCATCTGTGTTGCTCTCTGGATTATTAGATGAAACAGCAGGAATCTCACCACTGTGGTGGCGGGGTGGGTGTGTAAACATGTGACAGTCACATGAAATTTGGGAATTTCATATTTTATCAGACTGTCCCAGAGCAGCGACGGGGCATCTGAAGAGGCCTCCTCAGCAGTGAGCATCACCCCTAGGGGATCAAGGCCCGGTTCCCCTCTGTTACCTTTAGACCAGTTGAAGCCACAGCCCAGGCAATAAAGAGCTGCCCTTCAAAAGAAGCCACAGGCACAACCTCTCCCACGGGGGAAGTCTTGTGCCGCGAATTCTGCTGAGCTGGCGCCCTCCCAGTGGGGGACGTTTGCAGAATTTTTCAAAGCCCCTCTCGCTCTCCCTTCCCTCAGAATTCACATTTGCCTTAAACCGAAACACACCTGAAGTTATCGGCCTCCGTAATTTCCTACTGGACTTTCGTCCTAAACGCTCACTTGTGGCTTTGCTGAAGCCTAGGGATGCTTTATCCCATCTGAGTGCAGTTCATTTAAAGCTATTATCAAGCGGTTTCCAGAGAGCGGACTGCCGGATCTGTGGGTGGCAACCCGCCGTTGTCTGATGTAAAAGGCTTAAGCTGAGGTTACACACAGGCTACACTTATTGTTTGAGAGGTTGAGGAGGATTAGTGATCAAATATGCTGACGTGCATTACTTTACGGCAAGGGTCTGTGTTCCCAGTGCACTGACTGACCTCTTCGGCCTTTACAAATTTGTCTGTTTACAGAACGTCATGGTGTGGCACGGCACCTCTGCCTTACTTTGGGCTCAATAAGCCAGGCTTGTCAGGTCATCCTGGGAGGTATTGGGGCATTTCCAGAATTGTTGTATTTGGGTGTATTTGCGTTACAAATCCATTTCATTCGGCTGTTCTATAGTACTGTTTTTAGGTTGTTGGAAATTTTCGAGTTCTGAGTTACTGGGACGCATCAATACATCGTGATGTGCGATACTACTAATAATAAATAATATATAGAATATGACCCTTATCCGTCAGATAATCCACGCATATTGATGCAGATCACCGGTATCTCCCTGCATTTTGACCAGTCAGGGTGGTGACACAACCAGCTCAGTTTGTCATGCTGGTAAGTAGGGCCATGTCAGTGTGGTTACTGCTTGGATAATTTGCAGTGGAAAACCCGTTAGTTCGTGGTATGGTTTGCGTAAGGCCGTTGAAAAGCACCGTTAGGGTCTGTGTTAATGGGTTTCAGTATGTAGCACTCTTGGGTGGTGGCACTTAAGTGTGTGACTCTGCTGGGCATCCGGCTGGGCCTGTGATCAGAAGGTTGTTGATTCAATTCCTGCGGTCGGCAGGGTGACGTCACTGTTGGGCCCTTGAGCAAGGCCCTTAACCCCAGTTGTTGCTGGGAGTGTCTGACTCTGCTCTCTCAGTTGTGTGTCGCTTCAGATTGAAGCGCCTGCTAAATAAATATTCCATGGATGTCTGAAGCAGGAAAATGAATTCCATCTTTTAAGAGACGAACCTTTTGCATTTCAGGACGTGCAAAGGCTGTCAGATCTGCTGCTAATTGTTACCCGGTGATGAGTTGACATTTTACAGGGCTGCATTCAGCCTCTCTGCTGACCTGAGTGCCTTGGCGAGTTCCTGTGGGCTGTAGTCCCTGCGTGTGCTGGTCAATGCGCTGCTTGAAGCGAGTATTGAGCTGGTTTCATTTGATAGAAATTCCCGAGAGGTGTTCTCCTGCCGCCTGCTAATGGTGCCCCTTTATCGTGACTTGATTGAAAGGGGGGGAAGCCTTGTGTTGACCTACTTCTGAGAGCGGCAGAAATGTGAAGTAGGTGGTGATGTCATCCTTGTCATTAAAGAAAGCTCCCCAGGATTAGCCACAGTCTTCTGAATGGTGCGAGAGGCATCTGAATGGTGACAGAGAAGCCGGCCCTTGTGTTTTCTTTTCTCTATAGCAAGATAAACGTCGCAATGCATCTGGCAGCTCTTACAAATTCACAGAGGAGGACAAGACACAATAAATGTTTTAAGCACCTGCATGCATAATTGAGCGCCTGCTTAATTGACCACAACCCCTGAGCAACAATTTGTATGTCTTATACGCGAGTTTGGATCATGTATAATGTCAATAATTTAGGCATCGGTTTCCTATAAATATTTGATCCATTGGCCTTGACAGATGTTAATGAAGGAAACAAAATTTTATGGTCTGAGGAGTCCTGTTCTGGGAGTCTGTTAGATGCAAGCTGGGGGAAATAGTTTGGACACATGAGTTTGTGGGTGGGCCCTGGTTATGGCTTGTTTGAGCTTATGATTTAGACTCCATGAAGACTGGCGGTTATCTAAGCTGTATTAATGTTGTGAAGCTGTAGCTAATTAGCAGTTCATATTGGGTCATATTGGGATTAGTTTGCTGCTGCTGTTCTCTTTATAAACTCACTGGTAGGATTGCCTCAGTGACCTCAGTTTGACAATGATGCGTCCCATTCGCCCTGAATTCCGAACCCCCTGCACTGCCTAGCTTTCCTCTGCCCCCCTTACATTGATCATTGACATGGAGCAGCGGAGTCTCCGGAGTGTTTTGTGACTTAGGCCTAATTTCTGATCACCCAAGCAGTTGCTCGTGTGGTCTCCCTCCCACCAAAGCGAAAGCAGTGACTGTAGGCCTTCAGCGATAAGCACCCATCCTCTCACTGTTTCCACACCTACGGGTCCGGCAGTGTGCATTGCTCCTCCCCATTCATCATCCATGCAAACAGAAAGCCTGCTGGTTAAAGGGGTATGTGCTTAGCCTCTTACTTACAGCCAGCGTTTGTGTGTCTCGGAGATGGAGTGCTCCCTTAGGGTTAATCCTCTTAGTATTTTATTAGTCCTTGGCTGCTCTTTTACATGGAACAACCCCACTTGATCTAAACTGAAGTATCTGCTATTATTATTTTATATAATTTATTCAGCCATTTTTCCCATCTTCACTTTTTAGGTATGGCTGTGGAACCTTGACGATGAATTGTTAAAATGCAACAATGCCTTTTGCAGTGGGGAGCAGAGCATGTGAGCGGAGTGGAGCGGTGAGAATTTCCGCTCCTCGCTCACCAGGCTGTTGGCTCCGCCCGCTCCTCCGCTCTAATTCGCACTAAGCCGCTCCGCTCAACACCGCTCCTCGCTCCACTA
>JABJVO010000034.1:4740273-4772760 GCA_026770805.1 Boulengeromyrus knoepffleri
ACATTGCCACTCAGAAAATATTTATTTTTAAGCAACATATAGGCAACAACGGACAGGTTTGGCAATGGCATTCCACAGAAAAATAGGCTTAAAAATAAAGGAATCAGTGGGCTTTAGCCTAAAGAATATACAGGCTAAACATCCACGTTTTAAATTCCTCAATTTTTTTCTGTTGATGCTGGTGCTGAGTCTCTCTATAAAATAAAATTTCACTGACAGTGTTACGTGAAATTAAAAAAATCCTATTAGACCTACTTTGAATGACAAAACGAATTTATTTGATTACCGATATTTACTTTATGGGCTTTTATACTTTAATTTACTTTAAAGACTTGATATGCTACAACCATATAAAACTTGCTCACGTTTTGCTCTGGCTTGTATGATTTATCAGTTTTCTTTGTGAAATACTTTGCGAATTCCATCTCAGCCAATTTGTGTAACAGCCTTGATAATTGTACAGATGAATTCTAGGTAGATTTGGGCACGCCTCTGAATCGTAGTGTGAGCGGTATCGGAGCGAAATTGGAGCGAGACAGAGCGACCGCTCCAGCCTTAATTAAAAAACCGCTCTGTTCTCTGACCAAATTCCGCCCGCTCCGCTCCTCGCTCACGCTCCGCTCCTCGCTCACGCTCCGCTCCACTCCGCTCACATGCTCTGGTGGGGAGGTCTAGTAATAAGTGAGAACCTGCTAGTCCCTGACAGCAGCCGTAGCACCTGCAGGTTCGGGCCTGACCAGTACTTTGATAGGAGACCAACTAGGAAAGCTGGGTTGCTGCTGGAAGCGGTGGTGTTGTGGCCAACAGAGGGAGCCCATCCTGTGGTCTGTGTGGATCCCAGTGCCCCAGTGCAGTAAATATGGTGCTGTCCTTCGGATGAGACGTAAAACTCAGGTCCTGACCCTCTGAGGTCATAAAAGATCCCTGGGCATCTTTCAAAAGAGTAGGGGTGGTACCCCGATGACCTGGCTAAAACTGTCCACTGTGGCCCTTTCAAACCTGGCCTCCTAATCATCCCCTATATTTAACTGCTAAATTCTCTCCTGCCCCTTCACCACCTTAGCTACTGCATGGTGAGTGTACTGGTGCAGAATGGCTGCTGTTGCATCGTCCAGGTGGGTGGTTCACAGTGGTGTTTGAAGTGGCTGCCCATCAGTGCTCTAAACCGCTTTGGGTGTCTTAAAAAGTGCTATATAAATGTTACACTCAGGTGTTTTCACTTCAGTACCTGCCAGTTACATCTCAGATGCTCTGTAGAAACTCCAGCCCCTGTACTTTGGGATGTTATTACGCCAGTATGTGCTGGCTTTGTCCAAACCTGATATTTCCATGTAGCACTGAAGTTGTGAGGTGTCTGAGAGCCGTTGCTGTGTAGCCTGGCCTGCTGTTTGTATGCTGCGGTCCCAAGCTGTGCTTCATCTCCACTCAGGCACCGGAGAGAGTGGCAAGAGTACCTTCATCAAGCAGATGCGCATCATCCATGGGGCCGGCTACACTGAGGAGGACAAACGGGGCTTCATCAAGCTGGTGTACCAGAACATCTTCACCTCCATGCAGTCCATGATCCGTGCCTTGGAGAACCTCAAGATGCAGTACAAGTATGAGCAGAACAAGGTGAGCGTGGGAGTGTGTCTGCGGGCACCGTTCACCCGTCGCCCAGAGCCACAGCTGTACTTTTTAGCGCAAGGTAGCCGATCTGAGCCCCAGTGCTGGCTCGACTCATCCAGACCAACACCTGTAGGTGTTAGCTGTAGGTTATGGTTGCTAATGTGTTAAAATGGAAGACAGCACATTCTGGGTTTAAGCCATCTATATATGGTCCCTTGATTGCTGCTGGAACAGACAGCGTCTTGCATTTCACATCTCTCTGCCATCAAATGTTGCCTGGCAAGATGGCCGGCGTTTTGAAGCATCGTATTGATCTTCTCTTTGGAATGATTTACGCGTAATGTTTATGATCTATGTATAGAAAAGTGTTTAGTGTGATAATCACGATACTTGTGTCTAAAAGTTCGAATTCATTTTCTTTTACAAACTCAACGCGGAACAGAAGTTGAAGAATCCCTTCATCCTTTTTGTTTTTCAGTCAAATGCGTTGCTTGTGAAAGATGTGGATGTGGAGAAGGTCTCGTCCTTTGAGATGCAGTATGTCAGTGCAATAAGGATGCTCTGGGCAGACCCGGGCATTCAGGAGGCCTATGACCGGCGGCGGGAATACCAGCTTTCCGATTCCACCAAATAGTAAGTTCAGACTGGGAGCCGCAGTGAGATGGGAATGGGGAGAGTGGGTGGGAGGCGGAGGTAGAGGTATCTGCAGACTGGGTACCACTTCAGGAAGCTGTCAGTGACACGTTTACCCTCTTCCCATGGAGACTGTGACGTTGTACCATGAGGAGTCCAGTACTTGTGTGGTGCGTCTCTGGTTAGCTGCAATACTGCTGCTCTAATGCTGTACATTTTACTAAATTAAGGCTTGGAACAGAAGACTCAACTTTCACGTGTAGCACAGCATACTTTCAAAATTTCAAAAGTTAATTGGTAAATGTTATGCATTCTAATTATTATTTACGTAATCAGGATTTTTAGTTTTTTTTGTGCATCGCATGTATTTAACATTTATGGCTTGTTTATACTTTGCGTGACCGAAAGGGTCTGCAGCGGTCGACCATGACACGAACACATGCCTCCATGTTTTTGTGTCCGCATGGATCAGCAGAGACCATGGAGGCTTTGCGACTAAAAGTTACGCGAGGAGATCCACTGCTACCCACATTTATACAATACGACCTTAAAAGAGCACAAGGATGGCCAAATGTGTGTGAATTCGGGGCGTGAAAGGAGAAATCTTTTAGAAACCGAAGTAGAAATCCCAGGGAGCGCACACAGAAATTGTACCCCTTCCCTCTGCTGTAATTCGCTTCGGATAAAAGTGTCAGATAAATGAATAAAATAAGTAAGTATTTGCAGGGCTGATATTACTGAGCATGCGAGGACGGCGTCCGAAAAATGTTACATTTTATCAGACAACCGTGCCGTTGCCCATTAGAAGCTATAATCACCTGTTGATGTTTCTAATGTATTTTCCTTACTGCTTTGGCTGGTGCTCTTTATCGTGAATAAGCAAGTTAGATACTGGTGGTGCGGCAGTACTTGTTTGCAGTTTAAAATTCGCGGCAGACTGGTACTGTGTACTGTAAATCTGCCGAAAGCTTGTGCCATCTACAGTGGGCACCTTGGCAGACTTATTTCTCCACTCTTGCCATCCCATAGAGCATACAGAATACAAGTGCTTACAGTCTCAATCAGCAGCAGTTTCCACTTTCAATCTGAAACATAAATTGACACAGGAAAATCTGCATCCTGTACTGGCTAGGAATAGTTAGATGCATCGTTTTGTTTTTCAGTACGGGACAGGTGACATTTCTACTATCGGTGTCAAACCTGTTCCCGGGAGCGAGCAGCAGGGCAGTCAGAGAAGCTAGCAACAAACTGTACTATTGGTGTTACACCCTATGACAAAGTTGTATGATTTATTTACTAAAATTAGATTATTAGTTCATGCGATTTGTTGCCTTTTTTCATGGTCTGAATCTGCTTAAGGACGGTTCCTAGGGGATTTAAAGCAAAGGAGGAGCCTTGAAGTACAGAGACAATCGCTTGAACTATATTATGAGAATTACCAACATCGGCTGAATTTTTTTTTCATATTGCAATTAAAAATATTTCGCCACATCGCCCAGCCCTACAAGGGGAGAGTCCTCCCAGACTCAGACCACTGACATGATAAATGATGAATAGCCAGGCTGTGTGGTTGGACAGTGATAAAATGACCAGTGAGCATAGAAAAATGTTTTCTTGTTTGAAGTCAACCAAAAAAGTACATGACATGAAGGTCTTGAAATGCAAATTTTGCATGTCCTTTGTATGCATGCATATGTTGCTTGTAATGGAATTGTGATCCGGGTCGTGCTGCTCACTGCACAATTTTAGCTTGGCCCTCCTGGGTTTACTGTGTCTTGTAAAAAGCAGGACAGATTTTGCCCTCTCCTCTCTCCCAGAAAACACTGTGTGACCTCTGTCACTCTGTGTGATCCCCCTATTTTCATGACATCCCAACAGTATTCTGCTATGTCAGAATCACTCTTATCCTGACTAGTGGCATTCTTCCACTGGCATACAGGAACCGAGCCGTACTCGACCCATACTGCAAACAGAGGCTAGTTCCAGTGCGGTTCCAGCTCACTTCAGTTTTCCACTGCAGAAGGGTCGGCTCCGTAAAGGCGTTGCCAGGTTTGGAGAGCGACAGTGACATAAAACCGAAGACGCTTTACTGTTCACATGGTGTGCATTGTGATTTACTATGTGCTAATTTCCTAATTTTCTAGCACATCTGTAAGAAGTGTTAGGTGACCATCAAACACTAGCGGAATAAACATTTGCTAGCTTAAATCTGCATTATGAGTCTGTTCCATTCAACTGCTGTATAGTATTTTTTTAAGAAGGAGGTTGTGCATTTTCAAGTTTAGAGTTATCGGGAATGCACTGGTACATTGCGACGTGCGATATTACTAATAATTAATAATATATAGAATATACCCTTCTTTCCTTCAAATTATCCATGTGCATGACACTGGTATCTCCGTTTATTTCAACCAGTCAGAGGGTGGTGACACAAGCAGCTTTGTTTGGTCACACTTTTGGCTCTGCTAGTATTCAGGGCCAGGTCAGCGTGGTTAAATCTCCAATACAGCTCCAAGTACGGCTTGGATATTTTACAATGGAAAACCGCCGGTTCACGGTCCGGCTCAAGTATGGCTCGGTTCTTGGTGGCAGTGGAAAAATGCCATAAGCTCAGTTCTGTGTGGAAATTGTGAAGCTGAATCCCATGCAGCTCAGCTCAGCTCAGCTCAGACCAGACATCTTGTCTTAGAATTTTTACCCCCTTTTTTGTGTGAAATGTTTGGCTGTTTATTTAGATGTATTTCCGTTACATATGTTTTGTTGTGCTAAAATGTAGCCATTTCCCTGCACATATTTTACTGGGTAAATAGGTTCTAGTATTTATGAGCCTGTGTTAATCTGTGTATAACCTGCAGTGCTGTATTGTTACATCTTGATGGTCCATACCAAGGTGTTCCAGAAGTGGGTAGTTCAGGTCCAGAAAGTAAAAATCCAGACCAAGATTTTGTTTTAACCAACCAGTTGAGTACTTTGTGCCTGACTATATACTCAACTGGTTGGTTGAAATTAAATCTTAGTCTGGACTTTTACTCTTTGGACGTGAATTTCTCACCTCTGCGTGGTTCCTTTGTGGAATTTGGTTAATTTAATGTTTTTCAGATTTTAAGTTCGTTCTTTTAATCTGGCCCTTTGAATTAAGCAATGATTCAAAGTAAATTATTTCTATAAACCATTTTTTTGCTTATTTGTCTGCCCAGTTGTAGTAAGTGTATAAAGGACAGTAGTGTTGAAACAAACCTCTTAAGTGAAGGGTGTTCAGTCAGTCGTACCTACATGAAGTACCTGTTATGTTGGCATCTTCTTTGTAGTGACAGGAATTCATATAAAATTCATGTAGTTTGTATGACTAAACGGAATAATTTATGTCTGCAGCTCAGAATGGTCTTAATTAGCTTGTTGACTTGGTAACCAGATGCCCACCCTATTGTTAGATGTGTGTTTTGTCACATCATGGTTTATTTAGGAGAGTTTTTGTTGCACTGTACTATATAGAAACTGTAGTTTACCATGATTGGTTTGCAGAAGATTATCGGCTGCCTGTTCAGCTAGGTCCAATGGAAGTGCGTGTTACACTGTCTGTCTTGAGATTTCTTTGTTGTTGCTTATTGTACGACACGTCATAGTAGACTTACTGATGCATGTACAGCAGTGTCTGTGTACAGAGGTCAGTGTTCACTCTCTCACTCACAGATACACACACACTCACACACACACACACACGCACACATCCATCCTATGTTCCACAGTGCAAAAGAACACGTAGCTTCTAGTGGCTGTGTTTCGGAGTAACAAGTTGCAGCATCTCTTTACCCAGTAGAATGTACTCCTGGGGTATTACTGTAGAATGTACTCCTGGGGTATTACTGTAGAATGTACTCCTGGGGTATTACTGTAGAATGTACTCCTGGGGTGTTACTGTAGAGTGATACTGCCGCCACACCAGCCCTGGTCTTATGCAGAAATGGGTGTTCTGCACTCTGCAGAAAGCTGCATCCACACTCAGTCATAAAGTTCTGCGTGTCTCCTCTGATGGTGTCCAGTATAACCATTACCACAGGACCATGAAAATACTTAATGTCATTGTTTGAATTAAAATGACAAAGTACTGTTAATCTATTTCAGAACAAAGTTCGCATTCAATTGAATGTTCATTGTCTGCTTATTCCAGTTTGAATATCTGTGTAATAATGGTCTCCAAAATAATAATTTTTGCCATAGGTATGGGTCATTAATTATGATTTTTTTAACTTTGTACAGTAACCGCTCTCAAAAGTTAAAATGCTTAGATGTTTTGTAACCATACCTTGTAGTTAGAGTAAAACCAATTTTATCTTATTTTATGTTTCAATGGTAAGTGTTACATGAACCATTTAAAAAACATAAAAAAAATCTATGGTCCAGTTGATTTACTGATTAATCTGTACGTGTACTGTCATATTCTGTTGCTATGGCAATGTTTAAAAGGTATCCTGCTTCTTTCGCTTGTTATACAAGTGGGATATCATACGTATTATCCGTGTCTTCCTGGGTGGGAAAGGCCTTCAGCCTCAGTGTGTGCTGGTCTGCTCCCTGCTGTCTCCTTCATGGCTGCTGTCGCCGTATTTCTCCCCGTTTGCAGCTATCTCAGTGACCTGGATCGTATTTCCGACCCCTCGTATCTCCCGACCCAGCAAGACGTGCTCAGGGTTCGCATCCCTACTACGGGGATCATCGAATATCCATTCGACTTGCAAAGCATCATATTCAGGT
Organism: Boulengeromyrus knoepffleri; assembly: GCA_026770805.1. NCBI lineage: Eukaryota > Metazoa > Chordata > Actinopteri > Osteoglossiformes > Mormyridae > Boulengeromyrus > Boulengeromyrus knoepffleri. The sequence goes on from JABJVO010000034.1 coordinate 4,747,264, forward strand.
AGAGAATGCAGGTCTGACTGGATCTGCTGCTAATCTATTTTCAAATATTCACATTTGTTGTTTTAACTATCTGGTATTGGTTGTTCAAATGAATGTTTGAAATGTTGGGGGGGGGAACTATTTTGATATTGTTTAAATGTTATAATTTTTTAATCACGTATGAGTTAGTGATTCCAAAGGCTTGTGCTTTTACTGGTTTCAGTGTCTTGTTTTGTGGGTCTCCCCATGTGATTCTAAAACAAAAAAAAAACCCTCTCCCAATATGTGACCTTGGGTCGACTGAAGCTGGAGGTCTTTTTCCTGCCTTTGTGTGGCCTGGGGAGGGACCTTCAATCAAGGAGACAGCAGCAAGCCTTAATTTCTAGGCTCCTTGATAGTCGTGTCGGTGCCCTCATTCCGAGGACACTCGCGGTGAAGCGCGGTTAGAGCATTTCTCAGGGTTCCCGTTCCCTCCGCTGTCCAGCGCGGGGGTGACACATCAGGCGAAGGTGCTAATCAGTGATGTGCCCGTCCCTATCTGCACTGTCCTCGGCCCAAGGGGACCGCAAGTGAGCCCGGCTGTCCCTCGAGCTTTTAATTGCCACCATCCTTGCTGAATTTTGGAATTAAGTATGCAGCCATTCCGGCCCGTCCTACATCGTCAAAAGTAGGTCACTCTATACTGCAACAGGAAATGAGGTCGACCCCGTGTTGAAGGAGCTTTATTTTGGGCGGGTTGCTCCTGTGGGGCCCATCTATTACCGAGCTCGACTGCCATCTCAGGCTGGAATCGCAGGATCACGAAACGGGGGCCCCTCCTGCGTCCCGCAGTTTGCACGCCGCCAGCCGCCACAGCCACCCCGATTTCCTGTGGGCCCGGCTGAGCTCCACCTGGCTTGTTGTCTAGATGTGGGTTCCGGTGCATCGTTGCTATTGGTGGAAGCCGTGACCATGCTTCCAGTTTACACGAGTGAGCAAAGCCTTCCCTGTCGGGTGAAGCCGGCTGGCCCCAGCGGGTGCCCGAGTCAAAGCGCTGTGTGCCTCCTAAGTGCCTTAATTCTGCCTCTTTAGATCCTGTTAACAGGATGTTTGTCTTGCCTAGATTTGCTTTATTCCTGGTGTAAGACGAGGAACTCTTATCCGCGGAAGTAGGCCACCGGGTTTTGAAGGTTAGGCCCTTATCATAGAAAATCTGTGAGCAGAAGTTGACCATGAAGTATTACACCCCGGTTTCTCACTAGGCTGTAGAATATTTGATTTATATTTATAAATTTCACGGTACCGTTTCACTGTACGAAAGGCTGGCTTTTGTGGGATCTGTGATATCAATGACTGTGTTGCCTTTTGCGGCACCGTAGGCCGTATTTGAATTGCTAACCAGTGCGATATTGTCGTACCTGAATAGGTGAGTAGGAACAGAATTAAGTCACATGACCCATAACAGTAGTCATTTCAGTGGAACTCAAGGGACAGAACTCTGTTACAATTCCAGTCCATCCGTCTTTAGAGAAGCTTTCCTGTTGCCATGGTGTATGAGATCTGTAATGTTCCAGAGCATGGAGTCTTGAGGCCCTGGTGTGACAGCTTCAGACAAAGCCAGACATAGTCCACTCGGATGGTTCCGGCTGGTACCGGCGCTGCACTTTTAATAGGTTATGCCCGAGGACCTTCTGACACTGATTATTAATGACCCCACGACCATTTACACATGAAGAGCCCCAGCCCTTTTTAGTCAGTTATTTATTTGAGCATAATCTTGGATGTCCTCTGCTTCTGACCACCCTGGTGCTTTATTTCACGTACAAATCCCCCAGATCACTGAACGCTTCTGAAAATCACATACAAGCATATTGACCGTCATTAAAATGTCTAAAAGGAATCTCGCCAAAAAGAGAGAACATGCCCCTAGTGGAGGAAGGAGACATTGCTGTGAATGCGGATTCCTGTCTGTTTTCATAGGGTCGAAGTGCAAACATTGACGTTCAGTGATCTTGCTTGCATGACCTGTAGTCCACCATGGTTTGGTGTCAACAAACACTGCTGTGCCATTGTCTGCTGAGTTTAACGTCAGTCAATCCCCCTAAGGGAGACAATGTTGACACTCTTGCATATGGGTTTGTCTTGTTTGGTCCTGAAGGTGTGACCGTAGTTGAATCGTAGTCATTAACACAAAGTGTTTTGCGTTACTTCTGTTTAGCAAAACCTGAACAGTATCGCCTGTCTTGCTAAATTAACCCAACCCTGACAGTCTTTTACTAAATGAATAACTGCTGAATTAAGTATAGCAGTGAACCTGAGAATTTGCGCACAACACAAATCTGACGTTGATTTTAAGGTTTAATTTGTTCCTGCAGACACTCAAAATATACAGCATGCTAATAGCATGGAATGTGACCAGCATAGTCATGTAGACCAGCACAGTCATGCTCACAGTGGATTTTTACATCATCATTTCGGGAGAATCGTAAGCGGGTTGATGTACACAGTGCAGCTTCATGTCAAGGTCGGCTGGCAGGGATCCAGAGGGATGTAAATACAGTTCTGCCCTTTCTGACATTTGGCCTGTTGTTCTCAGCCATTACCATCTACACCCAATCTGTGTGTTTAGTCAGATTCTGGTTTCAGTATTTGCTCAAGTGAATAAAGTTAGTATTATTACAGAGAACTAATGACTGGAACACCAGGCAGTTTGAAAAGCCTAAAAAATTGTTTTATACCCTTGCGCACCAAATATTGTGCCTAATAAAAGCAACAACATACTTAAGGTCAAATGCTTTTAAAAAATTCAGTGCCTCAATACAAAATAAATGTCATTGTTGGTTGTGTTGCTGTAATAATTACAACAAAAATAATAGTAACTATGTGTGCTGCTTAACAAATTAGACGCTCCCATATTGTGTTCTGTAATCCATCAGTTATCTTTCTTTGTAGCTGGTGAATTTGCAATGTTTAACTATAAAAATGTTTTCAGAAAATTTGCCCACTAATCTTCCATTGGTGGGTTCACCCCCCCCCCCCCATCTCAGGATGGTCGACGTGGGTGGGCAGCGATCTGAGCGCCGCAAGTGGATCCACTGCTTTGAGAACGTGACCTCCATCATGTTCCTGGTGGCCCTGAGCGAGTACGACCAGGTCCTCGTGGAGTCCGACAACGAGGTGTGTGGCTCCTACCCGTCTGACATCTTGGAGAGAACGCGCGGGCAAACCTGTCCCTTAATGATGCTGTTCGGTGACCGTGTTCCAGCTCCCCCCTGATTTGCTTAGCTGTTCACTTCAGTGCCTGTTTGATAATTACTTTGAAACGGGTGAATTGGGCTCTGATTTTGTTTGTATTTTTTGCTCTGCCAAATGATAATAGATGTAGAAGGTAGAGTGAAATGATTGTGTGATATGTTGTAGCGCTAGCATGGTGCCACTACTGGACACTCTCGTTTGGATCAGAACAAATTGACGTTGTTACATAATAATCTTTCCCGCTTGATTCATGACTCTTCCTGTTTCTTTTCTTTTTAGAATCGGATGGAAGAAAGTAAAGCACTATTTAGGACAATAATCACATATCCTTGGTTTCAAAACTCCTCAGTCATCTTGTTCCTGAACAAGAAGGACCTGCTGGAGGAGAAGATAATGTACTCTCACTTGGTGGACTACTTTCCAGAGTTTGATGGTGAGTTCTTGTTTATCCATTATCTGCATCATCTGATTCCCTGGAATCTCCTCTACTCCGGTGTAAATCCCTGCCCATCTCCACCGTGTTTGCATGTCAGTGTCCCTAATCCTTTTTCTCCAAATAGTCCACAATAAGATCATCCAGTTCTGTATGCCTGTTGCAAATCACATTGAATTGTACTAGATGATATTCAAAATGTATTCCACATACACCATTCCTTTCCATACCTATTTACCGGAGAAACCTGGTATTGTCTCACAAATGAATGGGTGAATAATTTTTAAATACCGCTTTGACATTTTAAGGCTCACACCCAAAGTCCTTTAAATGCTGTGCACGGTGTTACTCAATCTGTGCTAATTGTGTCGTGAAGAACTTGTGCTGGCCCAACAAAGTGAGGAGTTTGACAATGGGTTTTATTTGAAGCCTGACAGGCTGAGGATATTATGCACAAATTCTCTGAGTGCCAAACCCTGATGGCTGAGATTATAAGTGATTAAGCGGAATGGTGTTTGAGACCTTACGGATTGTGCCGGTTCTATTTTTTGCTTTGTGGATGTTTGGAGACACCATGTGGCAGAGAAATGAATCAGCTCACAGAATGGCAAAGATAAAACAAGCAAATACCAGCAAAAGCAAGCGGCATGAGGCTCAGACCATTAGTGAACATGGTGCAAGGTTGATTAGAAGAGCTTATCTGTCTTGTACAACTGATGCCATGGAATGCTGGGGGTTTGCGGGGGTTATAATTAAAATAAGAAAAAAAAAAAAACTATAGTGATTGGGATGCTTACTTGATTCAGTAAATATTTTTAAGTTTTAAGTAAAACATTAAGTTCAAGTACTAATAAATTGGAAACCCAAATTATAGTTTCAATTCAATTAATTTTTATATAGCGCCTTTCACATAGTCGTCCCAAGGCAATATGTTAAACATCATTAGAGACAGTAATACAGCGTTCTAAAAGAGTTGTTCATTAAACATCAAACATTTGTATTTAGTATCCATTCGGGAGCCAATGACTACAGTTTATAGCAAAATGGCAAGAACGGAACTGAATGGTCAGTCAAAAATTATGATAAAATGTTTGTGTATGATGTATGTTACGCGTTACGCTAGTCAGTGGACTTTGATTATGAAACCAATAAATTTGCCACACTGTTACTGAATTATCAAGCGTCCCAAGACTTTGTGAGTACTATTTATTTTCAAATCACACCTTTTTTTTCTTTTTTTTTTACCCATGACGTTTGCACGTTTGGATTTGCATGTGAAGAAACTGGAGCTCAATGACTTCATCATTTTGGATCGGAGTAAAAGGGGATGTGTGCATTAGCCACGAAGGCATTTACGGCCTTGTACATGCACCTTTTGGTGTGAGGCTGGATTTTCAGCTCTGACGGTTCAGGAACAGGTTTGATGTAAGAGAGACACATTGTTTGTCCCTGTCTCCCATTACCCCTCGCTATGACCAGCCTGTAATGGGGATACAGGCCCAGCGATCATATTGAATTGGCTTTTCGTTACTGTTTCTATTGTGGAAACTTAAATGATTGCTAACTGTAACACATCACAATGAATGATGCAAACATGCTATGCTATTGACAATGTTGATGATATTTCCTTTTGATCGTGTGTGATCTTCTGAATTTTTTGCACAACATTGCTGGTCATCAAAAGGTTTGGAATTCCTACTCTAGGGGAACAGGCTGCCCTCTAATGGAAACCAAGTAATGTTTTTTGTACAGTCGTAAGAGGACGGCACCCAGAGAGTTACCTGACAGATCCAGGCCTGGATGATGAGTTCTGAGTGGCTCTAGAAGTCTACGATGCCACTGTCATGTAGAAGTGGAGAGGCTGTGAGGAGGAGGACAGACCAAAGCAGATACTGAGTTGAATAGCTACAAAGAAGGGACAGGATCCAGGGCTGGCGTGGTCTGCAGTGCTGGGCTAGTAGAACTTCAGATCAGGAGACACTCCCACAGTGCTTTATGACTGTTAATCTCTCAGGGCTTTGTTTTCATTTTGTTTGTTTTGTTTTGTTTTTACTTTGGCTGTATAAACAGTTGAGTGGAAGCCATAGGTAACTGGTTACCAAGTGAAACCTCTCAGGATAATGATGCCACCAGTCAGGGAAGTGGGTACTTTGTCAGAGGTCTTGGAGTGACTTGATTGGCTCAAAACAGTCCAAGGAACCTGCAACAAGGAAGCTTGTTTCAATGTGTTAATCATTTCCTATCCATAGGCATAACAGAAGATGGTGGAGGGTGTGAGGTCAAATCAATTCTTTCATACAACCCTGCAAACACTTCTTTGTGGTGTTGAACACTCATTACCACTTGCTTGTCACAGCACTGAGGTGACACAGCCCTTAGAAGGTGGAATATGAGAATGCTGACTCGTAAAAGCTTATTCAACCTAGGAATATTCTATTGTGTATTGGTGTAAGAAAATTATTTTATTTGTGTTTGTGTGTGTGTGTGAAATCAATGCTAGAGTTTCTGTATCCAATGGATTTTATAAAATCAAGGAAATGAACACCTTCAGAATTTGCAGTTCATTTTCAGAATTAACATTAAAGGTAACATGCAAAATAGTTAACATGCTTATAGTTTTGGTATGAATATCTGGTATGAATATCTGTGCACCCAGACTCACACATTTAGGCCTAAATGCAAGCGGTACTTTTTCAGGCACTGAAATTTCCATTAGAGAAGATTAGCAAGTTGGAAAAGCGATGTAATTAAATTAAAAAAACTATGAAAAATTGAGAATTTAAATTTTTCATTTCAGTCCTCCCCCTGCTGCTGTGTGAAAATTGAAACTTCAAAACACTGAGCAGTAGTCACAGCTTGCAGGACCATGAAGGAACTCTTTAGTGCAAGTGTTGATCCATGCATGACACATCTGATTTGGATACCCCCCCCCCCCCAAGAACAGGCAGAAATTATGGGTGGAGGATTAAAGGATTAATTTTCATTTGGTTTGTTTTCCATCTAATGACGAAGGTGGTAATGCTGTGCATGTCCGCCCAGGTCCCCAGAGAGACGCGCAGGCAGCTCGGGAGTTCATCCTGAAGATGTTTGTGGACCTGAATCCCGACAGCGACAAGATCATCTACTCCCACTTCACCTGCGCCACCGACACGGAGAACATCCGCTTCGTGTTCGCCGCCGTCAAGGACACCATCCTGCAGCTCAACCTCAAAGAATATAACCTGGTGTGAATGCCAGCGAGAGGCCGTCGTCAAGGCAGAGCGCGGACAACGCACATCTGAAGCGAAACACACACACACACACACACACTTATATACATATGCGAGTGTCACTGAGCTTCATCCACACGCCACCCGGACCTCCCCGCTTCCTGATTCTGTTTGTGACTCTTGTCTGTGTTTCATCACAGCCTCCCAGGAACCCACGGTCTGCTGTTTTTGCCCTTCGACACACTGGCTCCGCCCATTCGTGGCATTTCTGGGGGCTCCTCATTCCCTCCATGTCTACAGCTCTGACTTACTTGCACAGCGCCCTTACACTAGCTTTTACGTTGAGTTTGTTTCGTTTTCGTTAATCACGTTGGTTCAACGTTGTCCTATAGAAAGGGTCACCATAGCGGCGGTATGTGTGCTGAATAAGTGAGCTGCTTGGGATTTGAAGCATAAATCGGGAGAGAGTGACAGAACACCTGGAAGGCATGCTCTGCAGGAGGGTTTGGGCTCTTGGACCCAAAGGATTGTGGGAAACCTGTATGAACAGGGCTGTAATAGTCAGTGACACCAAGCGTGGTGTCTCAAGGATACGCCGTGTTCACTGATTCAAGCTTGAGCTTATTTTTACATTGGTAAATGTAACTACATGCATGATTTTCACATCTACAGGAAAACGTAAATCTGAGAGCAGGAGAGAAACAATGTGTCGAATATTTTGAACATGTAAAATTTTGCTATTGCAACTGAAATTGTTATAAAATTCCCAGTCATTCAGAGAACCAGTGTGTAAACATGGGGTTAATGACGCGCTGAAGGATGGTCAGTTTTTGCCGCTTTTATTTTATTGTTTTTCTGTCTTTTTGACACTCCCCCCCCCATGTTCCTATTTTTTTTTCTCCCCCTAATTCCGGAATCGGTGTATTTGCGTGTTTCGGCATTTTGCATAGTTCTAAATGGTCCCATCTCGCGCCGACTGAATAACAGATGACAGCAGCCTGTTCATGCCCATTAATATCTACAGACAAACCAGGCAACACAGGAGCTCGAAATATTTGGTCTTGGTGTGAGGAATAGAAATGTAACGTCAACCTGTGTGAGTGAGGCAACTAAGTACGAAGAGAACTGCAAAACAAAATGGCATGGGACAAAAAGGCCCTCTTTATTAAGTTGCACTTGACTCTTGTGAATGACATTACATGATACTGTGACTATTTTTAAGTTATCGAAATATGACATGCTGTATTTGTATTTAGATGACAGAACAGTTGCAAGCAATAGTTTGAAGAGTAAACGCTGAGCTGAACATAGCATAATGTTGTTGTTAATGCCGACTAACATGCTTAGCTTATCCATATCAAACAGATGTTCAGTTGTGAACAGAATCTTTATTATTAGTTTATTTATATAAGGCCAGCTTTGTGGGTGTTGAGAATCTTTCCTATCTTGAACTGGTACCTCCTCAGTAAAAGTAGGGGGCGCTGTCTGAACTGCTGTATGAATCCTTATGGGTGCAGTAATCGGATTTTCCTCAGTCTCTATACGCAAAAATATTTATCGTTTATTCGTATCAGTCAAATATTTAAGTCACTTTGGGTCTGACTACAATAAAAATTTTAATGTAGAAGCAAAGCTTTAAGCAAGCATTTAAGAGAATTTCATAATGAGACCTTCTCCTGGTTCCCTTTTTGAAGAAAAAGTATTTCCAAGATTCCATAGCTAGTCGTTTCCTTCAATGCAGTTGTCTTTGCAGTGTAATTCAGGTGAATTTTCAGACATCTTCATTAAAAGGGCTATTATATTGCATACAGTTTGAACTGCCAGAGGTTTTAAAGACAAGACCCTGGGTGACTGAGAAACGGGTGCAATTTTAATGCACTTTTATTGGACTACATTAATGGCTGCACTACATTAATCATCGCTTACAGGTCCGGAATGTAAGGAATAGGTTAGGTTCGTCTTTGTTACCCTCATCTGCTTGCTCTGAAGATGAGCTTATGGTGAGCAGGGCAGAACAAAATTGACACGCTTGCATTTCCACTGAAAGTGGTGTGACACTGCTATGGTACTGCAGCCGGTCTCAGATCCTGTGTAAAATGTCCTGGATCATGCTTCCTGCCTCTCTGCATGACTGGAGAGGCCTACTCTCTTTTACTTTCTGAAGCATAGTGCCTGTGTGCTTCACTTTTGTTATATATTGCTAAGGTAACTGCCAGGGGGTGTTGACCGTTTACCATGGGCGGGGCTAGCTTTAGGCCCCGCCTCTCTGGACACTGACTGCCAAAGTCTGATTTGGGATTTTATCGGGAACTGAAGACAAATTTGGTGGCACTTTTTGTATGTATATAATTATTTTTATGTTTTGTTTCCTCCAGTCGCACCAGTGCCAGGACACTATGGCTGTGTTCAGAGAGCACTGGGAGCTGCTTTGGCCGATGCTGTATGTTAAATTCATCTGCGTTCTCCTCCTATGCCTGTACAATTAGCATCTTCACAAGGACTGAAGAGCCTGTTCTATACAGGCTTATCATTGACCCCTAAGCCCCTTTTGTATCGTTTTCATGATCTGTATAAAAAATTACCTGGGAGCATCTCTGATTTTGTTAATGCAGCCCAGTTCTCTTTATTAGTGCCGTTAATCCCACTTTCCCGTGTATTTTTGTAGTGCTTTGCTGTGCTGTTATATGAGGAGAGAGACGCACTGGAAATCAAATGCGGTTTTCACATTTAGCCTCAACCTCCAGTGCTCAGCATCTACGAAAATTGCTACAGCTTTCATGTTAGTGTGTATTATAAATCGCAATTATTCCATTTTTTTTCCCAGGGGTAAAAGTGTTTACCTGTTGTTTTCATACATTCATAGTTTTTATAGGGCTGTAGCAGCTCAGTAAGGGGGGGCGCAGCAAGCCAGTGGGTCTCATAGCTTTTAAAAGCATCTTTTTAGATGATTTGCTGTGTGTCACTGAAATACAACCAGTATTTTACACACACGCTTTTGTCACAGTGTTCAGTGGGCCTTGATTAATGACAGACCATTTTCTTTCATCCGCCGCTTCTAAGCTATTAAACATGCTGCTGTGTTTGTAAGCTTTTTGTAATCCCCCCCCCCCCCACCACCACCACAAATCTGGAATGGACAGATATTCCTTTATGCGGTATTCATCAGTGCGCACTCTGCCCTCTGCTAGCTCGATAAACATCATTGGCCAACTTCTTGTTCCTCTTCACTTTGAGCGGCCCAGCATGTTTGGAGAAGAGCTCTCGTCACTACGTTCAAGCTGCTGATCTCTTGGTGAGCTGTCGACAGAAGGTGTCACTGTAGGGCAACGAGAGGGACAGGAGCCCAGGCCTTCAGCCCATGGCTAAGCACGGACCGGTTTCATTTTATCGGAGTCTCCCGGGCTCCAGGTCTTGCTCCATTCCCCCGTTATAGGGCACGCCTCACTTTGTGGGCAGTACCCTGCGCAGTTGATCTTTGACGATATATTGAAGCTTTACTGCAAGTCGAGAACTTCCAACCTGGGTTCATTAGGCATATAGGAGCTGTTAAAGCTGTGCTGTCAATTTCCTTTAATTGGGCAGCAAATAATGGGTTATTCTGATTTGTAGCTAGACAATACTCTGAGGTTGATGGAACTCGATGTATTTCTACATGTGAGTGACCACGGATACCTCGATAAGCACACTGCATCCCGTTTAATTAGTGTTCTGCTCATTTCGAGCAGTAAGAAGTCGCTCCAAGATCGTTGGACTCCTTTTTATTCTGTTGGCTTATCCAGTGAGGGGAAAATATGTATTTTTATTTTTTTTCTTTTATATAGTCAAATTCATTTTTGAATTGTTGTTTATTCTTGCTTGTGGTTAAGTGTTCTGAGATCAGACAGTGTTGAGTTGCTCAAAGTAAATAATCTGTATATTCTGGATGGTATTGTAAATTAGAAAAACTATTGTTTAAGGTTTTTTGTTGTCTTTATAGTTGGATTCAAAGCACTAAAAGTATTACCATTTCAGTTGTGTGATCTTACAGTAGTGCGGGTGATGTCAGAAATGCTGAGAAACCCAGTTTCCTGATTGTTTACCACATGGATAAGTGACACATGACTTTCTCTGTCGATGGGTAACAGTTTTGTAAAATGTTTTGTTGCATTATTTTGCCAAATTTATATATTGAAATAGACATGTGGATAGTTCCACTTGCAAGGCTGTAAGTAGCGAAACAGCACTGAAAGTTTAAGATGAAAATTAAAATCCCAGTAGATGAATAAAAATAGTGTAGACTGGTTCTCCATTTGTACTACTAAATATTTGGAGACGTAAACATGCTTATTAAAATTTTTAAAAGGTACCACTTAAAGTGCTTAAAACCGGTTGACTCCTGAGTTCATTTAAAATGATTCACTCACAGTGTGTGAAGGTCTTTATATATTAGGGATTGTAAATGGCCACGTTAATAGGACTGCCTGGCATTTTCCCGTGGTGACCTCTGACCCCCGCTGAGTCAGTGCACTGAACAGCCCTTTGAAATACGGGCCCGCACGGATTTGTGAGAGTTCACAGCTGCTGCCTGAAGCTCACTTCCTGGTGTCCTGAGATGTTCTTACTGGCTGGGTTTTACTCATTCAGGCTGAGGTCTGAACTGAGACGGTGGACATTAACATTAATCCCAGCCCCCCCCCCCTCCTTTTTTTAAAAAAAAATAATAAAAATAATTAACTGTTTATTTCTTTTTTAAAGAGTAACTGCATAGGTATGTATAAATTGGTATTTGTGTTTGCTTTTCCATTTTTTAGTATACCAGATGTAAATGATGTACTATAATGTGTGCCAATTCTCTTTCTTTGTAGAGCCAGACTCTACAAGTGCCAATGTTGTGAGAATAAAAAAAGGGGCCTTTGTGTTTTATGGTCCATTTTTTAAAAGGAAAAAAAAAAACTCTTAATATGTGATATAAATAAATGACTGCTAACTTTATTCTGTATTTAAGATTACTAAGATAAACTGCTGTTTTTAAATAATTGTCTTTGAATTGCATGTGTTTGGGTTTGGGTTCGGGGAAGCGGACAGCACAAAACCCCGCGGAACAGGGTCCTGATGGTTGTTGATTTGCTGCATATTAGCCATATTTGTTTTGTATTCGTTTCATTTTGACCACTGTTGCCTGAACATCATTCAGACATAAATGATTTTCTTAGCGTACAAAGGAAAATAAAGCATTATCTGTTTTAAATATGAATAAAATTTGTTCCTAAATGTGGTGCATTTATTCTCCCAGCTGGTTTAATATAGTTTTTGGTGTACAGAGTTGAAACTCATTCTCTGTGGTTATTCACAGCTGTGACAATAGATATTTAGATCAGAGGTCCTTTTCTGTACTGATTTTTGTATGTATAATTAAGCATATTCAGCTTAATCTGTGTACTATTGGATGATTAAATGGTTGTGAGCATTTATGTAATGTTTATCCTCATCTGAGGGCTGCATGGCGGCTCAGTAAGTAGCACTGTTGCCTTCTCTAGGGTTTGGACCTGTTCTCTGCTTTTGCAGTGTTGTGCGAATTTCTTCTAGTACTCCAGTTTCCTCCTGCAATCCGAAAAACACACCGGTGAAATGGTGTCTCTGCGCTGCCCGTCGTGTGCCCACGTGATGGCCTGGTGTCCCCGACTTTGTGGTTCCTGACAGAGGCTCCAGCTTCATGACCCTGGATGTGTGGTTGGGAGACTGTTGGTAGGATGAACCCTGTCTGATCTTTGGTGGTAAGAAGATTAAAATCTCATTGTGTATGATCTAGTTGAGTAAGGTATAAAACTGTGTGTGTCACACACAGCCAGCTAACCCACTGTCCAGGAGGTCATGGGATCTAATCTCAGAACTTGCATAGTATCATCACTCTTGGGTACTTGAGCAGGGCGCTTTTTATCCCAGCTGCTCCAGGGATGCTGGCTGACCTCGTTCTCCTTATCTGCTATATATACTGCACTTTCACAACAGATTCACCAGGCAGCTTGAAAGTTGATCAAGCAGACTGGTGATGTATTTTCACTGAACACAACTACAGCATTTCTTGTTTTAAGGTTTTTCAGTTGGTTGGGAAGGGTTTTCATAATCCTAGTTTAACAGTGAATGCGATCTAATGAGACATTTGTTAGCCCAAAAGAAAGTTACCTAAATGTCTACTTAACAACAGAAGAAATTTGTGAAGCTGGGTATTGGTGAAATGGCATACAGGCAGTCCTTGGGTTAAGTATTGTATTAAAAAATTGTGTTAAATTCAGCAAATGAAGCAAATAATGTTGACTGTCTTGTAAAAATGGTGCATTAAGTAACTGTAGTTGACGTAGTGAATGCAGTAGGAACAAACAGAGATAAATGTCTGAGTGACTTTAACAAGAGGCCAAATCATTATGGCCAGACAACTGGGTCAAAGCATCTCCAAAATGGCAAGGCTTGTGGGCTGTTCATGGTCAGCCGTGGTCCAAGGAGGGAAGAAGCACAAACTGCCAAGGAGGCATTGGGCAGCCAGGACTTGTCGACACGGGATGTGAACAAAGGCTGTCGCGTCTGGTACAAACCAACGGAAGAGGTGCTGTGGCACAAATGGCAGATGATTTTGATGATGATGATCAGATGGATACTTTGTCACGACTCACAGGGCACCGAGCCCTGCTGTATAAGGGGCTGTTTAGCTGCATGCCAGTCAGTGTGTCCATGCTTACTCCGCCTACCATAAAAAATGTTTACAATGGGCATGCGAGTGTTGGAAATTGAGCTTGGAGCAATGAAAGGAGGTCACCTAGTCTGATGAATCCCATTTCCTGTTGCATCATGTAGGCGGCTGGGTACGTGCCGAGCATCTGTGGGATGCGTAGCCGCATACACAGCAGTACTCTGTGCACCGTGCCATGGTACATTATTCCTGTGATCATGATCAACATTCCTGCCACAGTAGTCCTTCTGTTACTTTGTACCAAACAGGACAGCCTTAGTTCATATACCAAATCCTAGCCACTCAGCACCTTGTCGGCAGTTCATGGTTTTTCCCTCAGATCACTCTCAATGGGTATTCTCCATGGCCCCCCCCCCCCGAGCCTTGTTGTTTCTGAGAAGCTCTAACCCACTCGGCTGGCCATAATGATTTGGAAGAGTCATTTCTTCTGCATTCAACATGTCAACTACATGTACCGAATGTTAGCTTACCTTCTGATATATCCCAGACCTTAACATGCACCGTCTTTATTAAATAGTCAACACTGGTCATAATGAGTGACCATAATGTTTTGGCTGATTGGTGTATATATTTCAAGTATGGTCAGATTTTCTGACCTTTTGATCTACCAAGAAGCTAACAACTCAGCTTGCAGCTATGCTTTATTATTACTTGCCTGGCAGAGGAGACGGCATGATCATAACGGGTGGTTCTTCCAGAGCCAGGCTCAGCCAACGCACTGTGACTGTGCTGACATATGTGAATTCCCCAAATACAGGAATCTGAAGTGAATAATTTCTGATGGTGGGGTACTGCATTCAGGCTCTCCCGATTAGATTATTATTTTTTTTTTTCTGGGGGTAGGGTGTGTTCCAGTGTTCGGAAGGTCTTGGTATTAAATATGTGGTTGGCAGAATAGTCATATTGCTCTATGGCCCTTGGGCAAAGCTCCTTACTCCTGTCTGCTCCAGGGATGCTAGATGCTAGCTGACCCAGCTCACTGACCCCAAAACTTGCCGTCATCTTTTTATACTAGAGAGCAAGACAGGGTATGTGTAAGCTGTCCCGTCTCCCCATAGTGATGAATAAAATTCCATTATTCTAATTCCCCATGGAGGTGATTGCTAGATATAGTTTGTCTTTCACACCGACATGGGGCTGTGATTGTATTCTAAGAGTATCCAACCAACATGGTGAACCTCAGGTTCCTGAATTGGGGCGAGTGACACCAAAAAAGGTTCCTTTTTTTTAGTAGCATATTCCTCCCCATGTCTAACAAATGGATTTTGGCAAGACAGAAGCACAGCTCTCTAGATGCTATACGGATATAATATCTGGGAGTGGTTTTATATGGTAATCCAAAAAGTATGAAGGAGATTACATTCAACAAAACACTTAATGAATGTGCCACCACTGAGCTCTCCTTTATTGGACTGTGAGTGTTGTCAATCCAAAGTGATGCACATTGTTTGAACAGAGCAGCCTGGATCAGCCTGAAGCGTAACTAGTCATCTGATCCTTTGTTCTCGCACTGGTGCGCAGCCATACCGAGTGGCTGAGGCTGAGGATATGCATCTTCCAAAAATCAGCAAGGCTTTTCCCGTAGCAAATCTAACTTAGAAATACAGAACAAAGGAACAGGCACACAATGGCTCAGACATTAGTGATTAGCAATACCCTTTATAATGAGGTATCATCATTTAGTTTGTTTTCTAAGGTCCTTATATTTACTTTCAATAAAGGAACTTTCTACTCGTTTCTGAAGTAGCGCTCCTCAATCATATTAAATGTACAAATCAAGCTACCTCACAGTTTGAGTTTTAATATAATTCATAGAAGTGCAATGTACTCTAAAAGTCGAACGAGTTCGTTTTAAGTAGGTTATTTGGCATCTAAAATGGGTCTATGCATCGCCACCTCAATCCCACGTCACATGGAGAGTTAAAACCTCGACGCTGCCTGCATGTTGTTCAGCGTTAAGACCAGAAAAGGGCTGGGAACTGCAGTGTGTTTAATTCTGGTGTTTGGATCTCAGCTATTCGGGACCCAACCCAAGAACATTAACTAGAAGATCCTGTCCATTTCTAATTTGTTTGTGCAAGCAGACATTCCTGGTGATATTGCGCAGTGTTTTATTTATTAGGGCTTCTGTCCTAGTAACGTGTAAGGAGCTACCCAAGACGGCTGCAAACACAGCGGTCCAAATCGTCAAGTTTTCTCCCAGAAGGCCAGAATCGGCCAATATTGTTTTGTGAGGCGCTCTCGTTTATTGCAAAAAAGTTCGCTCACTTTTTTTTCTATTTTGCAAAATCAGTGTTTAAATAAAGCGAAGCGAGCGGCGCGGAGAGGCGTGGGGGAAGCCCGCTAGCAGCCAGCCAGCCGTAACGCGGGCGTGGGAATGATGCCCTGATCCGCGGCGAGCTGCGGCAGGAATCCGGCGTGAGGGGCGGCGAAGAGGCACCGGTCGGCCGACGGCTGCGTCCTGATCCTGGTGCTAAAGCGGCAAAAATCCGGCAGCTTCATTCACCGAGCCGTACTCTCATTTTTTTTATGCGGCTGGCTACTCGAAACAGTTCGTAGAAAAACCAGAACTAAACGCCTTTCGCTTTTTCTTTGGGAAGGAATTAAACTCAAAAAGAGACTGACATGATGTTTCCACAATCCCGACACTCAGTAAGTGCGCGTCTGCTCGCTTTTCTCCAGGCTAACGTGGGCTGCTTCAACTTGCAGTGCTCTCCCATGTTGTCATTCTCACGCACTTATTTAACAATAATAAGCGTTTTTGTCTATTATGCTTAAAATGGGCAGCGGTGCATCTCCGGCGGTGTGAAGCATTTAAAACAGCGGCGAGCCAGTAAACGTCCGTGTGGCCGCGGATCCGGCAATATGTCCTGGCAGTCTGTGTGCTCCGCTGACATTTTTTTTCTTTCACCATTTGCTCGATAGCACAGCTAGCCAGCCCGGCTAGCGAGGGCCGGTGACCGTGCGCCGTGGCCCCGCTAGAAGCGCCGGCAGACCGCCTTCCTGCTCCCACTGCTGAATGCTTACCTCATACGTCTATTTAGCCAGTTATCGAAATCTTTGCGCACTTCCCCATATATATAAATGTCAGGGTAACGTTTAAATGTTCGCCGTCCGCTGCTTGCACGTTATGTTTACAATTTCCCTAAATGTACAAAATGGCTGAATGTGACTCGCAGCAGCCCCGCTTCACGTCGGCTGCTGTCGTCCTGCAGATTAAGACGGATTAGCAAAGTTTCTCTGCAGCTAATAATCACGCATAAATGAAAATGAGTTACGACGGGGCACGTTTTTTTTTTTTTTTTTTAGCACCCCCACTTTTTTTTTTTTTAAACTGAAATTAAACAGAATAATGAGGCTAATTGAGACGAAGTGACACTGTAATTAATGATCCGTAAATGTTAAAGGTTGTGCGCTAATGAGGATGACGCCTCGTTGTCCTCCGCTTTGCCTGCTTTGCTCGGTTTGTTATTAATGATCCCTCTCCGCCACGTTACTTTCCCATTTCTCAATACGCCATTAACCGAAACGTACCGATTTCCAGGTACTACCAGGTGAATAAGTACATATTTCTGAAGATCTGCTAATTGACTACGTGTCACAAGTGCAGGTTTTGCATTTAATTAATACGTTTTTATGTTCGTTCGAATTTTCCTAACAGCATAATATAACATAATATAGATCACCAGATTTGCTTACCAAGTTTTTGGGTTACTGTACGGTTGAAATTTTTCGTCGACCTACGTCTAATTTTCTTTATTTGTGTGACGTTATGTATGAATTACGTGAAACCTTCAGGGCTGCGTTATGTGCCTTTGTATGAGAGGAAAGATACTTGTCATGGAAAAAAACTGGGTGGAGGATGCTAAAATCATTTTATTATTGTAATAGCTAATACAATCTAAATTCCGAGGGGAATAATCCCGTATATTAATGTGCAATTTGTGTTAAACCTCTAATTATAAGTTTTAAGTTTTTTTTCTCTCACTTTCTTTAATGTAGTTTCACGTATTTATCTCAGGTTTAATATTGTAAACATGACCTACATTTAAAAATAAATCTTTAGCTTTAAAAAAAAATCACAGAAGTAGTAATACTGATCGTTTTATCAATTATCTAATTATCTGTCTGCGTTACTTACCGACGGGGATACATGCTGAGAAATGCGTTGTTATGCGACTTTGTTGACGTCATTGTGCGAACATCATAGAGTACTTACGCAAACCCAGATGGTATAGCTTACTACACACCTAGGCTATATGGTGTAGCCTAAATAACGATAAGAAGTACAATACAGTATAGTACATACATAAACCAGTAACATAGTTACCGGTTTCATCATTTATACCGCTGGCTGTGCGGTAGGTTTGTTTACACCAGCATCCTCACAAACACGTATATAATTTGTTACCTTAGGATATCACTAGGCAATATAATTTTTTTTAGCTCCATTATAATCTTATGGGACCACTGTGATATGTTCCGTCTTTGACCAAAATGTCATTAGGTGGCGCGTGAATGTACTGAACATCTCACCATCATTTAAGGTATTTCTCCTTTGATATTTTAAGAACACATTAAACTGAACCCATTAACCTAAAACCAGGAACACGATGGGTGTTGACTTGTGAGCTAAATGAACTTCATTGTAGCTGGACAGGAATCTTGCAGGAAGCTTCCTAAAGATTGTTCCATTGATTTATTTAGTGTGATTAGCTGCCTTTGGTCCTTTAGTTTGGTCCTTTCTGTTTTGTTAGAAGCAGGGATCTCTGCTGTAGGCGCTGGTCCTGATCTCTCTTGTTCTGTGAAGTTAAGATCTGACAGTTTTGACAGCAGTGGGACACAAAGAGCCTTGACACGAGGAATAGCTTGTGGCTTGCTTCCTACTGGAAGAGCATAGATAAATGCTTTTATGCAATGCATTAGCTTGTGATGTGTGACTCTTATAGCACCTAACTCGTGGTTTCCGTTTTACTGTTTGGTTTTAACATTACCGAGTCTTGCTCTTTTAATTTAAATTAGTCGAATTAAAAGAAGTTTCTTTAGCTGGTAACGGTACATATAGACATCCTACAGGCCCCAGAATTGTCATCCTGTATCTGGAGTATCCTCTTAAGTAGCAAAATTTGTATCTAATGTGAAGAGTGAGGTGCCACTAAGTGCACTTGACAAAAGAGTGAGCTGTCTCGAGAACTCACTACTGATAATGCTTCATATTCAGGCTGATGTGAAATTTGAAATAGTAGTAAATTAAATCCCCAGAAGCAATGGTAAGGATTTTAATTCCCAGTTCTGTCCTTGGTTCCATCACGAGCCAGCAGGCCTGTGCGTTGATGTGAGTGTTGGGTCTTGCGTATGATCTCCTCCTTCTGCTTTTTCCATACTATATGTGCTTCTGTCTCTTCCTTGAGTGTGAGCTATAGTCTGAGTGCAATTCTGCTGCTCAGGAAAAGTGTTTAATCTTGTCAGAGAGAAACTTAGAGCTGGAAGTGAAGAACTCTACAGATTAGGTGTAATTATCTTGCTGCTTAAATTCACATACGTCTAATGCTACTTCAGTCCTGTCAGGAAGTAGTGCACATTTAAACATGCAGATGAGGCAGAAAGATGTTAATTCAGGTTGTATATGAGAATTTTGTTTTCTTAACCAATCAAGCAGTTTCTTTGTCACTGTATCCCAAATGTAACTGGACTTAGACTTCAATTAATGGACATCTGATTAGTGGTAAAGCATGAAAAAGATCATCATACAGCTTTAATTTCATGCTAGTCATCAAGATATTTTCTGCCAACATTTTTCTGTTTTGCAGTTTAATCGTTTCCTAGCTTTGCTGCTAAAAGACCCATTTTGAGGTTACACACGTTTTCTTTCACACTGGGTAGGTGGGTCATTGGACAGTGGTCAGCGACGTAGCCCCCAACTCCACGACTGAAACCCGCTGAGCAGTCATTCCGTTCTTCACAAAGTACACGTTTAGTCAGTTACTAGAGAGATTTGATCCAGACACTTGCAGCAATGCAGTTCATGCAGTCACATGCAAATCATGTCAAGGTAATGCTAAAAATAAACTTTCAAAAATGCTTTAAATTTGAACCGTTGTCTTGGGTTAATTGTCTGATTTGTGTATTGGTATGGTGACATTTAACTCCAGCAGTTTGGAATGTAGAAGGCTGCTTAAAACAGTGTTAAGAGTTTGTTTTTCAACATTTTGAGAACCAAATCCTACAAGGCCGAACTTAATGTTCTAGACAGATTAAAAAAAAAAAAAACTAGCTCAGAAAACGGTCTCTGTGATGTAGGAGATTCTGCACTGACAGCCTTGCATTAATGCAAAGGAAACCGTAGGGGTTCTGTGTTATCCTGTAGAAATAGTGATTTACACATCCATAATTAAAATGTGGGATAACCTGAATGCTTTAATGCTACCAATGCTACAAATTTGCCCGTTAGATATTTGTGTCATTAAACAAAGGAATGCGCCCAAGCTCTTTGTCTTAATTCCAGTGTTTCATTGTTAGAACTTTTGAACAATGTGGGAAAATTCTTGCGGACTATAGTCTTGTGTTTATGACTATTTTGTCCATTTCATATAATCAGTCTGTGACTTGGTCTTATGCAATGCCAGTTAGCATTTTACCCATTCGCACAGCTGTTTGTATCACGGGAGTAGCTCAGTGGCCTGTACTACGAAGCGGGGTTGCTGGCTTATCGGGGTAACTTGTCAGATTTAAGGTACCGCAGTTTAAATGGACTTAATATTCGTTCACTTACATTTTGCCCAGACTACCTTAAATCCGACAAGGTACCCTGATAAGCCAGTAACCCCGCTTCGTAGTACAGGCCCCAGGTTAAGCACATGCAGGGTTGTATTCTATCAGTTGATACCCTTGACCACCACGCCCCCTACTGTTTCTTTTGCTGTAATGCAAGGCTGTCAGTGCAGAATCTCCCACATCACGGAGACCGTTTTCTGAGCTAGGATTTCCTTCGGGTTCAATGTTCCTTTTATGAGCACATCTGCAGTATTATGGAGAGATGTAGCAATTCTGTATTCATCATTTCTTTCTTTAGGACAAGGTGGTGTAGGCGTGCATATATGCTGCACTTAACCAGCTCTCAAAGAACGAGAGGGAAGATCGGAGAGGCGTGTACTGGGGAGGTGATGTTCTGTCCACTTAAACAATAGGGCAGGCTTTAGTCTTTTGTCAGAACTCTCCATCTGGGGGTAGACCAGTTGCTGCCAGTTCTTCCATCCCCAGCTAACCCGTACTCTTCTGTTTGTTTTGTTTTGTTTTTTTGCTGCCATCACTGCCATCTTTGTCAGCGCCCGCTCTCTACATGCCTTTTTTAAATATGGTCACGTGTGCACATACATTTCCCCGCACTCATTTGCATTTTACTGTAATTGCATTTTCCTCCCTCGCTCCTACGCATGCATGCAGTGCCACTGCCAAAATGGCTCTTCTCCAGCTGCAAGCACGAATCCACATGTGCCTCCAGACTTCTGGTATTTTCCCTAGTTGCTTCTGGGAGACAGATGAAGTCAACGGGCTTCACACAAGCAGCGTGGCAGATGTCGAGGTCAGCAAGGACAAGGCCATTCAATAAGATCACAGTAGGGTCCCTCTGCAATGACCAGGCAAGACACCGAACGTGTTGCTGTAGTAGGACCTGCTGTGCAGACCGGGGCCGGTCACAGGTTACATTGGTGGTATGCACACAAACAGCCTTGGGCACTCGTGTTTTGCAAGAGATTAGAAGATAGGCGAGTGGTATTTAGCAGAGCAAAGGTATTGATTACAGTAACAAACCAGCCAGTTGCCCTTTGTATCACTGCCAATGCCAGGCAAGCTTCAGTTTGGATAAATAAAGCTGTTAAACCAGCTAAACTGTGAGAAGCCTCAGTATGTGGTTTTTCTACAGTATCATGTCACACATGTAGATGAGTACAGTTTTGAGTACTACTGAACTGTTGGACATATAAATGATATTTAAGTTTGTGAGCAAACAATGGTGTCATATGTAATTAGTGGTGGTGTTTATTTACCCTAATAGAAATTGTAAAGCCACAAAGTCAAGGTCATCAAGTGAAATCGACTGTTTAATGCTCTAGGAAAACTCTTCTTGATCCTCCTCTATTAAGTTTGCTCATTCTCCAGAATGTTATGAAGTTACCGATAATTCTAGTTGAGATCCTGTTTGGATTTAGCCTCATCTTGTAACCTTTCAAGAACAAATGCCGTGCAGCACTATGTAAAGTCACGTGACACAGGAAAGAACAAATACCTTTTGTATATTAACACATCCTGTAGGAGCTTGAAAGAAAATGTAGTTCTGTTTATGTGAAGTTAACCGTTTAGTTAAATGACTGTAAAGGTGTTCCCACAATAAGGGGGATGATAATAATGTATTTATGATAATATATATATATAAAATAAAATAGTTCCTCAAGGCTGCATGCTGGGACCAATCACCCTTACCCTTAAAATAGGTTCTTGGGGGGATTTCAGAGGCTGATCTCTCTTTAAATGATCTTCATTTGCTCTGTTCCTGGAATGAAATTGCTGGCATGTTTCACATTTAATATCATACAGATGGAAAAAAAATACAAATCTCAAATTTTCTGCAATTTCATGATTTGTATTTTGTAAAGAAAATTTTTTTTTTTTGCTTTGCTAATTGACCAGCTTCTGTTTTTTATCCATCAATTGATCAGTTATTAAAAATGTAGTCATAAAGAATAAAGTAAAAGTTATCTAATAAATCCTAAATAACATTTCTTCTAATATTACGTTTTGGTGACTGTTTTCTTGCATAAAGTATCCCCTGGGCAGCCCTGTGCATGTTTGACACTTTCGTTCATAAGCCGTCACTTATTGTTGTTTTTTTGATGGGTAGCCCTCTAGCACCAAGGGTACATAAATTAGTTTTTTTTGTGTCACAGTTGCTGTCAGTGCCGTTTGTTGTAGTGCTGCCATCAAGGCTTTGTGAGTGTCTGTTGTATGGATGTGCAGCGAAATTGTCGCTCAGTCCCTGCAGGGTGGGTGGGTGTGTGTGTGTGTGTGTGTGTGTGTGTGTGTTGCTGTGTAATTTGTCTAGGTTTTAACCTTTTTGTGGTGTACCCATTTCCAGCAAGACGTTTATGGGTAATCTCCGATCGAACACATCAATGGGATGTCTGTGGGAGAGAGAGCAGCTCTGTGTGTGTGCGTGTGTGTGTGTGTGTGACTGCGTGCGCATGTGTGACTGCATGCGTGCGTGCGTGCGTGCGTGTTTGTGTGTGTGTGTATGTGTGCGTGTGTGTGTGACTGCGTGCGCATGTGTGTGCGCGTGTGTGACTGCATGGTGTGTGTGTGACTGCGTGCGTGCGTGCGTGCGTGCGTGTGTGTGTGTGTGTGTGTGTGAGAGACTGCGTGCGTGTGTGTGTGTGTGACTGCGTGTGCGCGTGTGTGCGCGCGCGTGTGTGTGTGTGTGTGTGTGACTGCGTGTGCGCGTGTGTGTGTGTGTGTGTGACTTCGTGCGTGTGTGTGTGTGTGTGTGTGTGTGTGTACGCACCAGGCAGCACCCCTGAGGACAGCACAGCGCTGTAACAAAGCGGCTCAGTAGGGGGCTCCCTGATTCGCCAGCCCCTGGATACGCCTGGGGGGAGGAGGCACTGCGGAGATCTGACAGTGAAATTACATCGCAGCTGTCCTGTATCTCAGGGATGGTGGGGGGGAGCAGGGAGGGACCCTGAAGTGAAACCGGGAGTGTCTCATCACATAAGTCATTTGAAATTTAAAAGCCTCATTGTGATCCTCCAGAGCTGTCTACTGTTATTGGTGATAAAGATTTTTTCTTTTTTTTTTTAGCTTTTACCTTTTCCTCACACATAGATAAAGGGATTCCTGTTATTTGTTTTTTTTATTCCTTGGGTCTAGATCAGGGGTGGCCAATCTTATCCACAAAGGGCCGGTGTGTATGCAGGTTTTTGGGATAACCTGTAGGTCAGCTGTTCAAACCCAGGTGTGAGGACTCTTCAGCCAATCAGTCCTCTGATTAGTAATCTAATTAGGGAGTTGCAGCGAAAACCCGCATACACACTGGCCCTTTGCGGGTAAGATTGGCCACGCCTGGTCTAGATGATCTGTGAAAATATTTAAATATTTAAAATATCAGCATTTGCCTGTACTGTAGATCGTAAGGCTTGTGTCCAGCTTGCACGTCTCTCTCACGGCTGTTTGTAAGGCCGCCCAGCAGTGATTGCATCCTTCTCCTTGATAAGAGGGTCTCTTAAGTCATGAAGCAAAACCCACTTTACCTGATGAATGAAAAACTGCTCTTCATGTAATACAATTGACTGTTTTTGATTAGCGTGACTGTTGTTAGCCTGGTGGACAGGTATCTGGCTCCTGGCCCCACGCAACCCTGGGCATGATAAGTAGTTATACAATGGATCTCCGTTTTACTATGGAAAGGTATTTTAGTATGTTCTTGAGTTGTGCTATTACAGTTCGGATGGTTATCCTTCTTATGTTGGTAGTCGAACTATTCAAATGGATTTTAATATTCATCATTATTTGTTGGATTGCTGATGGATCTGAATGGACAAGCTTTTTGAGGGTTGAGTGCCGGATGCATGCCGATTGGCTGGGTGTTTGGGTCAGGGCGGGACCAAAGGCCCGACAGGACGAGCTCCATTGGCTGTAGCTGTGCAGAGGTGCGGACTTGTGGTGTTGCGAAGGCCCAGTGTCGCCCAGCCGATACACAGGTGTTCTGACCTGTATGGCTTTCCAGGGCCAGATGGCCTCTGGCCAGGATGGTGGCTGAAACTTCATATTTTTGTAGGCTGGGGAACTTGCTGGCTGATAGGACAAGAGAGGGTTATGTCTGGAGGAGGACCCGGGTGAGGACACTGTGTTCTGTCTAGACCAGTGTTTCTCATCCTGGTCCTTGGGGACCCTCAGACAGTCCATGTTTTTGCTCTCTCCCAGCTCCCAGTTGCAGAAGGGGTGGTGTTAGGAATTACAGATCCACCAATTCTGCTTTTACATAGTGCTGGCCGACAAAGCGATAGTGATACTTATCACAGTATAATTTCCCTTGATTTCAGTACAGCAAGTGCTGCTTCGAAATTCAGTATAACTTAAGGTCCAGCTTGCAGGATGCAGTAGGGCAGGCAGGCAGACGAAAGACAACACAGTCAGGACAGCAGATCCACTCACTGGGAGAGCAGGTAAGTCCAAGGCAAGCCCCCCAATAAGGGTAATCCAGTGAGATCCAAAACGAAATTCCGCAGTATTAATCCGCAGGAAATGCAAGTGTTGGCGTGTCGTCGACTAATAAAACCTGTTCAACTTCTACCTAAGATTTGTGAAATGTGACTGGCAAAATGAATCGTCTGATTTCTTCCACTTTCACTCAGGAGCAAAAGTCAGCCTTTAAACTGGAAAGAAATAATGATTTGACATTTATCGTGATAATTATCAATCTGAAAACATTTTTACTGTGATAACATCGTTGTCCATATTGGCCAGCCCTACTTGTACAACAGAATGATTTGTGGCTGTTTGACCTGGGTTCTCTTCTGTAAGGTGACTTTCCTATGAGTGCGTTTCTGTGCACTTAGGGGACCGTGTGACGGAAGCCGGTGATGTTCTCCTCCTGTGTGACATTAGCTCTCTGAAGATGTTAGCGTGGTGGTTAATGACCCCCCTTGTGGTCACACCTTTTTTTCCCCAAATATAATGTTTTGTATTTGTAATTAGTTTTCATAATTAAAGGACTCGGGCTTTACACACGGTTGGTGTGGATGGAAAATTGTCATTCCCCCCCCCCCCCCCCCCCCCCCCCCCCCCCGCGCGCGGCGCGCCCCCACCTTGCCCTCTCTCTTACCTTTCGCTGGGCGGTGGTGGTGTGCTGACGACTTGCGGGTACT
>JABJVO010000034.1:4772770-4786527 GCA_026770805.1 Boulengeromyrus knoepffleri
CTAAAAAAACACTCCTGGGAGCGGACCACCGCGGGCGGGGAAAAAATACTTCTACCCCCCCCCCCCCCCCCCCCCCAGAGTGTGCCGGGTAGCATTTTACACAATTATGAATTCTCTTCAGGCAGGTGTAGGTTAATCACATAATGCTTTAATTTTGGTTGAAAGCAGCACAGCAAGGGTTAGAACATAAGAAATTTACAAACTTTTGTGTAGTACACTGTGTTCGTGTGTAATATCTTTGTGCACGTATGGATGCGTGTTATTGCCTTCGTCTGCTTGTGCTGTTTGCGTGTACAGTGAACACGCCCTGAACATGGCTTTCCTCCGGTAACTGCATCATTCACTGGATCCAGTTTCACATGGTACTTTTTATCCCACTGAGACATGACCTGGATGCCGAAAGCGCCAGTAATAATGAAACCTCTGGGGTTTACGCTGGACAGCTTTTCTGGGTGCAGCCGTCAGCCCACAGTAGTGAGGTTGGATGTTGCTGAGAATTCGCTTTCTTTCCCTCCCGGGAACGGCGTCCGCCCGGCACTGTGCGCTCCTGCCGCCGTCACCGGAGCCGGCCGGTGTCTCCGGCACGCCTGCCCTCCAAGACGCTCCATGAATGTCAATGTTCTGCCGTCACACATGTGACGCATGTCCTGCAGATGAATGTTTTTCAAAGCGTGATGTTCCCCGCCACAGGAAAATCTGTCTTCTTTGAATACTGTGAAGTAATGGCATTTTGGATACAGTGCATGGACAACAAAGGTTTTTGTTTGGGTCAAAATTGCCATTGACACGACCAATATATCAGAATGGGGGTGTTCACATGACAGCAGTCATTCATATTTAAGCCCCTTCTGCTTAATTAGAGGACCTTGAAATTAATGCTAAACAGGTAGCAAGAGGAGTGAGATCTTGTATAACAGGTAATATAACCGGTAATATGGTCAAGTCTGTTCCGTTTTTTCTTTTTTCTTTTTTCTTTTAGCTGCGAAGTTTTGGATTCAGAGTACCATGATATTTTGATGGAACATTAGACCATCGAAAACTCCAGACAGCCAGCTGTATTTCTCTAGAACCACAACTCTGCAAGATGTAGAGAATGCATTTTAATTGGCCCCAGTTGTACGCTTGAGTCACCCAGAGTATTATTTGATACACGAATAATTAGTCGAGTAATTGGATGGCACTATGAAACTGGCTTGCTGCTCTTACTGGGTCGCGCTGTCGGAGTCGCCTGCGGGGGGCCTTCGCTTGCGGGGGGGGGTCATCGCTTGCGGGGCTGCCATCGCCGCAGCATCCTCTACCTAGGCCTGCTGGCTGATGAAACGCCGCCTGAAGAGCCTCCATATGCTGCCATTTAGCTGCGCTTCTTAAACTGAGGCTCTTGGAAGATGTCGGCCTTATGAAAAATGACCTATTGCTTTTGAAATGCTATGAAGCAGCTTAACCAGATGCAAAGTAACTGTGTTCACTGCACATCTGCAAAGGAGTGCAAGTTTCATTCTTAAGACTTTATCGTGAAAAGGAATTCCACCCAGAATTGTATTAAAAAAAAAAAAAAAAAAAAAGTTTATTTTATTCTCCTACAATTTCCAAAGGAAATTGATTTCGATGTAATTTAAATGGAGAATTGTCCTATGATATCCATAAAATTATCCACAAACTGACATCACTTCTGCTGGAAGTCTGGGGAGTGAAATTTGTGCTCCTCAGTTTAAATTTCTGATTTCAGTACCACAAGCATCTGCATATATTTATGGGTTTTGTAAGATAAATTGTTTGACGTGTTAAAATCAACATTTCTGTAATGTTTAGTAGCCTGTGATGGGTTGGCGCCCCACCCTGGGTGGCTCCCTGCCTTTTGCCCGTACCCTCTGGGATAGGCTCCCAATCCCCCCCCCCAACCGTGAATAGGACAAGTGGTTACAGAAGATGGATGGATGGATGTTGTTTAGTAGCCTATAAATCCTTGGTTCTTCAGTATGTTAGTCTTCTCGATGTTTTAAAAATATTTATAATAATGTTGGCCAGGCCCTGTGTTCCCCTTTCCAAAAGTAAACGAGTGAGTTGAGTACATCTGTGCAACCATGTAGAGAAATAGTAGAGAAATACCTAAGGGGGTCACATACATCATAATCACGCTTCATATAACACACGTCTTACTGTGATTTGTTTTGCAGCATCCATTCATTTTGTCATCATCGATGCTTCACTTGTATATTGCAGCGTTTCCTAATCAAGTCCTCGGGAACTACAGACAGGCCACGTTTTTGCTCCTACCGCGAGCCGGCAGGGAGTTTGGAGGGAGCAAAAACAGGGCTGACTGTGGCTTCCCAAGGACCAGACTGGGAATCGCTGGGGCACTGAATGATGGACGTAAAGAGGGCAGCTGTACCGCTTTCCTGCTTAAACATAATTGGCCTTGTATGGAAATCTGCGGGCACTTTGAGATGATGCCCTGAATGCCTGAAACCTAATACAAACATGGTAAATACAGGCAGGCCTTCACAATCCTGATCTAATCCCCTGTTGTTCATTTATTCTGAAATGTTTACGCCTTATTAAATCAGTGGGGACACGCTGCCTCCAACGCAAGAAAAGACCAAAAATAATATTATCAGTGATGCGCTTTGAAGATGCATAGGCTTATGTTTTACTCGACCAGTTGCCCTGAAATTAAATAAGCTATTTGTGCTGCTGTGGCAACAGGAAGAAGTCAACCCTTTGTGCACATATGGTATTTGCGTTGTGTTGGACACATATTGGAATGACCAGTAAAAAGCGGGTGTGGTTAGCCTTCAACCTTACCAGGAATACAGCCCTGCTGCTGGTAAGGTCATAATCCCATAACTTTACTCCTCAAAGCCAGAGCATTATAAGTCATAACCAGCAGATCACGCAGCACTTTGTAGAGAAACAAGGGCTTATTTTCAGTATTTAAGTGTCGTCCTTTCAGTTTGTCCACAAAAGTCTTGCTAAAGATAAAACTGTTAAACTGCGGTGTTTAAATGAAATCTGTGTAATACGGCAACATTCCTGAACAGTGTCCTTCAGATTCTTACTGAGCAGAAGTAATGAGGTATGTTTTTTAACAGAAGAAATTGTCTTGGCATGGTAAAGTATTCCTACGAGTAGTGCCCTTGTTCATATGTCGAATTAACTAGAGAATGTTTCTTTCTATTTTAATCTCTTGTTCGCATCTCACAGCTCTTTTTGTTGCTTGTAAAATGATTCATGTTTAAATAAACACAAGCACTTTTAAATTTTTCATGTGTCTGATATGCCTCTCGCTTTATGTTGTACAGGCTTCATCGCAGCAGTTGAAATTCACAACATCGGACTCCTGTGATCGGATCAAGGATGAGTTCCAGTTCCTTCAAGCACAGTACCACAGGTGGGTGGTGAGTGAGCCTTTCTGTGGAGTGCTGCTCTCTGTGTGGCTTCTTCCTGGGAGCCGAAGCCAGGTGGGACTGATGAAACCATGAAACGCACCCTGATGATCCTTGATTTACATGTCGTTACATTTATTATGGTGGTGTTGGTGGGCTTCAAACCACATGTGACCCTGACCAGAATATGCGATGGATGGATGGATTGACTTGCAGCCATGTCTCCTGTGTCTTCAGTGCACATAATAGGTTCAGTCAAAAACCAGAACTGTCAAACGGCACTATGTATATATATATCCACCATGACCGCCTTATCTTAGGATTTTAACCTTCATTGGAATTTAAATAACTAAAACGGACTCAGCGTTCTCCTCGTCATTCATCTCCGTTTCTTCAGAGAAGCATTTAATTGTTTCACTTTATCTGAAGTTGGGTCTCGCGGAGCTTCGGTGCCCCCTTCATTACCGGCGAAGCTCTCATGTTGAATATCTAGCCGGGCGGGAGCGATTTTCCCTGCGGCACATGGGACCCGTCTTCCCGCCGTTCGCTGCCACTTCGCAAGCCGCCAGCTTGCTAAGGTTCCCCTTCGCGTTAAAGCTGCAGCGACGTGTCGAGGCCAACCGTCATTACGAGGCCTGCAGCCGCGCGGTTCTGACGCGGACCCGCAAAAGCCTGGCTCATAATTTAAGGATGTTTTCTCATCCCCTCTTGGCCTCGCTGGCCACTCACTATCAGCAGCTGCTTCATGGTCTTTCTTATGAGAAGCCTGCATCTAAACCCCCTTCAGTGAGCAGAAGATGCTCCCTTCTGCATCTTCTCCTCCTAAATTTTAATGTGGCCCATTCGGATGCTACCTCCAGCTGGTAGAATGAAATGCCTGAAACAGGACCTTGTACAGTACCGTACCAGCATTTTACTGTAGTAAATGGAAGGAATGGAATACCCCACGCTAGACACAGGTAATATTGCCGGAGCGGGCACAGGTTGGCATGGCAACAACAATGCATGCAAGTCGGTGCTTCCAAAGCGAGGGAGCGATTAGGAGGCGTCGGCAGACTGAGGGAACGTTCCGGGGCAGAGCTCAACCAGCAGCATCCTGCAGTATGTCCGACCAGGAAAATATTTGCTCAAGTTACGCTGATAGCCTACAACTTATTTACCGGTAAGAGGATGGGAGACGTCTCAGGCCAGTCGTAAGTGCATTATTCATACATGTGTATAACATCCATCCATCTTCCAGCTGCTTGCTGAGGAGAGGGCCTGTGGTTATTTATGTTATTATGTTTATTGTGACCCTGTACAAGATAAGCAGCATGGAAGATGGATGAAAGGGTGCAATAATGTAAATAACAGAGAATTACAATATGTGCGCATGAACAAACGCAGCCTTTCCAGTAGATCCACAGCCAGAATATTGAATATTAATGCCACCATTTTAGTGATAAATGGGAGAGTTCGCTCTGCATTGTTTCCTCTCCATTTGTTTTTAATAACCGCTTACTCGGGTAGGTCCACAGCGGGCTGGAGTCTCTATCCGGGACCACGCAGCGCGCCCAGGCTAAGGGCCGTCAGGGACATAAATGACCCGTTTGGACCTGGAGAAGTGTGAGCGGCAGGGCCAGAAGCGAGGCCGGACGTGGCCTGCCGGCGTAGGATGCGTCTGTGTGCTTTTGTTAAATGCAGTGTATATTCTTAAATGTCTATTGTCACCTTTGTCACCGTCATTAGAAAGCCAGAAGGAATGTTCAGTGTCTTATCACCCTTCCTCCCCCCAGTCATTTCAGTTACTGCTGTCGTTCTGATTTCATGCAAAAGCACGGAATCTGGTCCTGGGTCTCCTTCATTTTTTTAAAGACAGAAATTGTTGTTAATTAAAACAATATCTTTTTTTTTTTT
Source organism: Boulengeromyrus knoepffleri (assembly GCA_026770805.1). Lineage (NCBI taxonomy): Eukaryota > Metazoa > Chordata > Actinopteri > Osteoglossiformes > Mormyridae > Boulengeromyrus > Boulengeromyrus knoepffleri. Next base: position 4,778,050 of record JABJVO010000034.1, read on the forward strand.
TTTTTGAAAGGGTTGAGGTGAGGTTTCGCTGAGGTATACGGAGCGCTTATCCGGACAGTTCTGTCAGTCGATAGACCTGGATTTGGAGACGACAGCCACCTGAGGATGTAAACATTGTTGCGAGATGCAGTGCGTGGGAGACGGGCAGGCAGGGAGGGCAGCGAATAGCCCCGCCCCTCTGCGGTGCCCCTCGCCCAGGATCTAGCCGCCGCTCTGACTGTCTCTGGCAGGATCGTAAGGCGATTGGCGGATGAGGCGTCCTTCAGTGCGGATTGGGCGCCTGGGGCCACGTCTGACTGTGAATCTCTCCTCTCTCTCCTCACCTGCAGCTTAAAGCTGGAATGCGACAAGCTCGCCACTGAGAAGTCTGAGATGCAGCGCCATTACATAATGGTGGGTATGAGGCGCCTGCTCCTGCGAGCTCTTTTTCCGGCTCCCTCTCCTCCCGTGTCTCCGTGCCTCTTTCCTCCTCCTGCTCCTCCTCCTGCGCCAGCCAGCCTCCTCTCTAATCTCATTGTCTCCGGTCGTGTTCATGCAGCCGCCTGACACTGCGCCTCTAATTGACCCGTCTGCAGGCTTAATCTCCCTTAATCTCAGCCACGTCGCACTTAAATCCATCAGACCCCCCCCCCCACAGGCCCCGCCCGCTGCCGCCCCTAATTGCCTATCGGGTTTGCACTCTGCCGGCTCGGAAATGGGGGCGGCCGTTTCTGGAGGCTGTAATTGCCTCGGGGACATGCCAATGCACTCCCACCCCGCGCCTCTTCTCTGGCTGTTTCTAACACCCCTCGTCCCACACACAGCGGCGGGGGGAGCCTGTTTTAGGAGACCCCCGATCCGTGCATCAGAAAAATAGGAGAGATTTACAGCTGTGAGCAAAGTTTGTCTAAATTTCTGCATGAATGACTCCTAAAATGAGATCTAAACAATAATTATAATATTAATAAAACTAAATGATAATATTAACCAACACACAGCTGTGCAGATATAAGCTGCTATAGCCATTAGAGAACAGGGCTCGTTATGTTTGTAATCTGATTCCGTGTCCTTAACCATGTGTCCCTCATGTACTTCTAATAATAATATCACAAATATGTATGAAACATGGAATAACCTATTGGAACTTATTCCTACAGTACTATGAAATGTCATACGGACTGAACATTGAGATGCACAAACAGGTAAGTCATTTTTAAGCCTGCATGTTTTCATGATGTCGGGGCAACAGTTAAGTCTCCAAGTGTGCTGTTGTAATATCAGAATGAAGCGGCTGACATGTCGGTTTGCTGTCAAGTGATAATTTGTGCCAGCAGCGTACAGGTGCCTGTTAGGCCAGTAGCAGTATAAACCTGTCCAGCAGAGGGCAGGAGACCTCCGGCTATGTCATGACAGGCTGGCGCCTGAACCAACTGTCAGATACTGGGGGCCACAGCAAGGTACCCTGAGCGACATGTCCCCTGTGGGCTGCAGTCTGGCTTCTCGCTGCCGCAGCTGAGATGGCGAACCTGTGCTGATTATCCATACTGCCCCCGTATCTGACATTTATGAAACACGGGGGGGGGGGGGAAGGCTATTGTGCAGAAGACAGGGTTATGTCTTGGCACAGGGGAAAGAGAGAGAGAGGCAGCGGTGCAGGAAGGTGATTGCTGGTGGTTCAGCAGTTTGCCGAGTTCATACGTTTTACCCATAATCCTCTGCTGCAGCCGTTCACCCTCCAATCCCCATCCTTTCACGCCCCTTGTTTAAAAGTGGGCTTGTGCGACAGGAAGGCACTGCAGTGCCATCCCTGCTCCTAACGACGGATGGTTCATTACTGTGAGGGCTGCTCTCCGGCATCCTTGCTGCGTCTGACTGCATTTGCCCGTGTATTAGTGGGTAGCGTGGTGTTTAATTCAGTTGAATTCAATTTATTTTTCTATAACGCTTTTCATGACAGTCGTCCCAAGGCGCTTAACATTAATGTGTTGTGATACATGTTTAAGGGCAAGAGCTTGCAGCCTGAAGGTGGCTGCATCAGGGCCCAGGGATCCCTGGGACACCGTTAACCCAAATGACTGCCTGGATATGTCTCCCTAGATAAAAGGCTGACTTGTCCCTTAGACAGTGGGTTAGCCGATCAGCTGAAATGTAATGTGCTGTCCTGTCTGGTGCAGGCGGAGATCGTGAAGAGACTGAACGCCATCTGTGCTCAGGTGCTTCCCTACCTGTCGCAAGAGGTAAGAGAGGCTGCAGAAGGCTCCACAGCCTGTGCCGCGTGTCGTGGCCTCTTGGGGGCAGCGTTGAAATGAGTGTGTGTGTGTGTGTGTGTGTGTGCGCGAGCGCGAGCGCGAGCGGGTTTACCTATCCTTATGGGGACATAATGTCCCCATAACGTGATAAATATTCGATTTTAAAACTCTATTTTATAAAAATTGGTGACTGCTATGAAAAAACAAAAAATGCAAAAACTCTTGTATTTTGTTAGGTTAATTATGGTTATGGTTAGGGCAGGGTAGGGGTTAAGGTTGTCATAGTTAGCGTTAGCATTTTTCCCATTGAAATCAATGAGCGGTCCCCATAAGGATATGTATACCCTACATGTGCGTGTTTCTGTGTGTGTGTGTGTGTGTGTGTGTGTGTGTGTGTGTGTGTGTTTGTGTTTACATAGATCACATTTGAGGACCAAATTGTCCCCAAAGTGCAGTAAAACCTGAAATTTCCCGACTTTTGGGGACATCTTTTGAGGTCCCCATTTGGGTAACCTCAGTTCTGTGAATGCAATCAAAAAAGTAAAAATGTCAAAAGTCTCATATTTAGTTTGGTTACTTATGGTGAGGGTTAGGGCTGGGTATGGGTTAGGGTTGCCATGTTGGAATTAGGGTTTTTCCCAGAGAAATGAATGGAGAGAGAAATGAATGGAAAGGTATAATTACAGACCCGTGTGTGTGGTTGTCAGTTAGCCGCTGATGTGAAATGCTTGCTTGCTGGCTCTTTACCGATTGTCCCTCCCCAACTCAGTCTGTGTGTGTTCACATCCCCCTCCCTCTGCTTCACCTCTGTCTCAGCATCAGCAGCAGGTACTGGGGGCCATCGAGAGAGCCAAGCAGGTCACTCCTCCGGAGATGAACTCCATCATCCGGGTAAGCTACTCTGTCTGAAGCGGAGAGCTTCCTGGGTGCCGCTTCCTTTTCTGTGCGGTTTGGCTCTACTGCGATAGTCCATCTCTGTACCGGGGGGGGATAGCCCATCTCTATTGGTAGCGGAGATAGTCCTTCTGTATTGCTGGGGGGGGGCTTGGGTGTGTTCATGTTCCCTCCCCTCCTAAGTCGTGGCTTTGTGTCACCCACAGCAGCAGCTCCAGGCCCACCAGCTCTCCCAGCTCCAGGGCCTGGCTCTTCCGATGACCCCCCTCCCGCTGGGCCTCAGCCAGCCCGGCCTGCCCCCTGTCACCTCCAGCTCTGGACTCTTCTCCCTCTCCAGCATCCTGGCCTCGCAGGCCCAGCTGGCTAAGGACGAGAAGGCCACCCGCGACGGGGCAGACGGCCACCGTGACGAAGACGGCGACAAGTCGGACTGATCCACAGCTGCCTGGCTTTGGGGGGGCAGGGCTCTGCTTCCCCCCCGCTCGCTGTCTCTCTGCTGCTGTCGTCTCCTGCTCACCTTTTCCTTTCTTTCAAATTTAATTTTTCCTTCAAATTTCATTTCTTGCTCACATTTATACTTTTTTTTTTTCCGTTCAGCCTGCTACTCTGGGGACACCCCCCCCATCCCCCCCCCCAGCTGCATTTGCTTTGGCCTCCGCTGCTGGTTTTTAATTCTGATTGGCTGGTCTCCTCCCTGCACTTCCCTCCTGGTGCCGCTGTAGGCAGAACCTCTCTGCCGTAGCACATGTGGGCCCCATGCTTCCAGCAGTAAAGCATAATAATGCATAATAATAAAGAATAGTGAATAAAGCAGGTTAACCGCACATCAGCCAATATTTTAAGAAAAGGGGTCAAATTTGCTTTATCTTTTAAAAGCTCCTGTATATTAGGTGTGTTCTTGGTTTCAGTGTTTTGGATTGATCACAGCACATACAGGTACTTGCTCTCTTAACGTCTGCTTGTGACGTGAAGGAGAATCAGGCCTCCACTCCGGCTGTGCTGTGGGACACCCCTGACCCCCCCCCCCGACCCGCTGGAGATTCAAATACAGAAGCTAACAAACCGGGGGGCTCAATTTGGCCGAGGCAGTTCAAAGTCGCCGACGTGCGTCTCATCAAAATATCCGTATGATGAAAAACACCTTTTAGCTGCATTCTACTGCCTCCTTCGTTTCTTTGTGTCATTCCATCGTATTAAACTAACAAGAGACCACAATATTTTTACTTCAAAAGGATGGAAATTACTGTAGAGAAAGAGAGAGAAACTTCAGCAGTGGTGTGAAAAATGACTGGATGCAACACTGTAAGTTTTGTCACAAAACAAGAAAAATCATAACACATGATTATTTTTTTTGTATATATAAAGCACTTAAAGGTTTTCTTTCTGTTATGGAAATGAAGGTGTGGGGTGAAAGCACTTTGGCGCTGACCAAGGCAGAGGGGTTGTGGTGTCCTGGTAGGTGGGCATACTGCTATACTGTATAATTGTGTACGCACTTCTCCTCTGATTGATACACATTTCTCGCTATTTTGAGGTGGGTATATGGTAAATCCATTTTTTACATGTGGGTGTGCACCTCTGGCCTGCATATACTCACTGCTACTGCTCTGGGCTGGGGTATCAGTTTTCATCCCAACTTTGAAAAAAAGGTTAGGTTAATTTCCTGTCTAACTAGTTCTCCGTACATAAACATTCCACAAAATTCCACAACATGATGATTTTTTCTTAACTGTCCCCAGTTACCATGGGAACATGCCTGAAAATACTGGATTTGTAGTAAAATGAAAGTCCATGTGATTTGCTTTATTTTATTGCAAGTGTGGCAGAATTGGCCTTATCTTGCCTTTCACTGAGTTTTGGTTTAATTCTTAGAATCAGTTGAAGCATAGATTTGCCATTAGCTTTTTCTGTGTGTTTGAAGGATATTCAATATTATCTCATCCAGTTAACATGGACTGTAATTGCATGGTACTTTATATTTTCCATGTTAAGTCTCATCATGGAAGGAAGACAGTACCAAGATCATGAGATGATTTATTACACGGAGAAGGAAATAAGCACTATATATTGCTTTGTGGTAGGGTGCAAGATTTTCGTGAGACAGAATTGTTCATCTACAATGTTTTCAACAAATGATATTCTGTTCACAAGGACTCACAATGGGAGCGTTAATTTTTTTGTAGGACTGTAACAACACCGGAACATATATATTAAAAAAATGACACGGACATTCCTTCTTCACTTCTGACATCCTGGTTCAAATTCCTTATAAGTATTCAGTATCTTAGGTGCAGTAATTTTGCATGTATTTAGAACTTCAGAGAAATTGCCACGGTAAATGTTGCGGTGACCTAGTTTTAAATTGGCCACTGTCCTATGTGTACATTTATTTGTGCGTGTATGAATGTGAACACGCTGTACCTGGTATGTGTGAGATTAGTCCGAATAATCAAACTAACTGCTAAGTTACCTTGGACAGGAATAACTGCATTCAGGTGTGGTCTCTGTGTAGAAGTGTAAGGTGGTGCCATTATTTAAATAGCAGAACACGAATCCCTACTAGAGTTGTGATTTACCTTTGTATTCTGAGTCGGTCGTGTCCCATCTGTGAGGTGTTAAAGTATTAAATGTATGAACTACAAAGAAAGCAGGACAATGTAAGACTCAGAGATATGAACGGTATCTACTGTACGTGTTGTGAAGAGGCATCTTATGTACTCAGATATACATATAAAGCAGAAGACTGTGTGCGTGCTGACAGCATCCGTTTTTATGAATGGATGTATTGTACTGCAGCATCGCCGTGGTGCTGGAAAATGACGACGGCACCGAGGAGAACCTGCATTCTCTGCGTCCCTCATCGCTTTCTGGTCCCCCCCCCCCCGCTTGCACATCCTCTCTTTTGATACCATTGCATAGATCTGCGCGAAGGCCATTCTCATTCTTATTTAGTGATGTATGTAAGCTCTTTAACTCTGTACTTCTGCAAGTAATTATGTTTAGTGTTACAAAGACAACATGTCCATTTTAACATGAGGTGTGGATACAACTTTTGAAACGGTTTGATAATGATTTAAGTGACTCGAAAGTTCTGCAGTAAGGAAATATTTATGGTGCCTTACAAATAAAACAGTGGAATCAACTTTTGCGTATGTGTGGTTTAAGGTCTCGAAATGTAGTGTTAAATGTGACAAAGGGGCATTTCTATTCCAGGATAAATTGGTGTGTGAAAGCTAAGAATTTGAGCTCATTTTGGAGATTTCTGTACTTTATACTGTTTGTTTTCTACAGATTCATTTTAAATCTTGAACACAAGTGAATGATGCTTGGGAAATTCTTGGTGTCCAGATGTTCGACATCATGTTCCTGCTTGTGGGCTGTTTTTCACGGTCTTAACCTTGAAAGTATCGGCCATAGAACCTGGTGTGATCGTGTAACAGTCATTTCACACATTTATTTCATTCTCCACTTCTTCCATATTACATCAACAAATAAAAACAAATACACATCTAGATTGGCTTAAGCAGTTTGGAGACTAAGCCTCGACAGCATTGTTGAAGCCTTATCTGCGTAAATCAGTAAACCTTATTCTACGTGATGGAGAGCTCCCCAATTGCTGACTGAGTCCCACATATTAAGAAGTGCGAAAACGGTGGTGTCGTGCACATTCGTATTTGATGTAATTGTTAATAAGGCAAACATGAAATTAACGTATCCATCCATTTTCTAATTGTTTATCCAGTAGAGGACTGCAGTCTGGGGCCTGTCCCAGGAAGCACAAGGCAGGGGTACACACTGAGAAGGATGCTTGTCTGTTGTGGACATAGACACAGGAAGACACTGTAGGCTATTCCGTGACTCAGATTCACCTGACCGTGTGTCCAAGGGCTACAGGAGGAAACGTGCGCAGCACAGAGAGATCGTACAAACTCCCCACACAACAGAGGCTGCCAGCTTGAGATCATTTAGTTTTGCAGAAATCCACCCTTTGTTAATAAAGTCCGCCTCCCCACACCCGTAGTCTCTCACCTCATTAACAATGTGGGGATTTAGTTTCTCAGATCTTAAATAAACATGAACGTGCAGAAATCGGTTGTTATTCCAGACGAGTCTTTGGCAGCGGCGCAGATTTCAAACGGCTCCTTTAGGGACCTGTAATGCTTGAAAGCAGGCAGGCTGAAGTGGCCTTTGAAGACAGACTATATCTAAATAAAATTTTTGTTTAGGGCTGTATGTCTACAGATTAAAAATGCGTGTGCACTACTGTTGTATACATAGCGCAAATGGATCACAGGAATAGGGTTAGAAATATTTACGAGGTAAAGACACTAAAAAAGCCTTACCATCCATGGCGTTGTCCTACCTTGTTCTCTAGGGGAGACGTTTCAGGTTAGATGGATGGATGTATAGGCAGCTTAAAGGTTCAAAAACCACCACTAACCTGACAAATAAAGGTCACACAGATTGGAATAAATATTTTAAACCTTGTCCTTCAGGGAGCTTCAAACTCAGCAAAAACATGGAGTTCACATTGTTTCCACAGGAGGGGAGTATTGATTTAGGAACAACATAAGTAGTCTTTCATTTGACGGTACACTTATATTGACGATATGCACGTATATATGGGCAATCCAAGCCATGTTTTCTTTTTGGCATAATGTGATTGAAGTCACGTTTTTGAAAGTGCGCCATGACATACCTCGACACCGTCCACATTACATCTCCAGCACACGAACGCACAATATTTTGCGGCGAGTGACGTCCAGATGCCCTATTCTGGAATGGCGCCACCTGTGGTTTGGCTGTCGCACTCGCAGCGCTCACCATCCCTCTCCGCATCTCCACATCCGTCTGACGCTCCCAGTCCCTGGATCCGCGCCCGGTGGAGCGGCCCCCTCCCCGGTTTCGGATCCTGGCTCCTCTCAGCGGCGCTGGTGCGCTGTGGCTTTTCCGGTGATACGGCAGATTGTGTGTTTATGCCTCAGAAACCCTGCAAATTGTCTTGGATGAAGATGTCAGGCCCAGAACACCACAGCCGTCACGAGGGTGGAGGAGACACCGTCGGAGTACACAAAGGGCGCGGAGGAGAGGACACGGTGCGGTTCCGCCATCGACGTCCATCTCCCTCTTACTACACACAATGCTCTTTAATTTCTAACCAACGTGAAATGGGACTGAGTAGTGAGATGCTCCTTGATTAGGCATGATTGACTCATTCAGGGCCATTGCTGTTCCCCCCCCCCCCCCATAATGGCTTGATTATAGAGACGTTCCCTTTGGTGGAGGCAATACACACTGTGCTGTTTTATTCATGTGGCCCAGGGAGCATGGGCTGTCAGCCCCCCCCCCCCCCCCG
>JABJVO010000034.1:4786627-4804854 GCA_026770805.1 Boulengeromyrus knoepffleri
TCCCGCGCTCGTCTCTCTCCACACTGCTCCATGCTGCCTGTACTGCTCTCTTTTGTTCCAGCCACCCCCATGACAGTTTTCACCCCTGATGTGCAGCCCCTCCCTCTTTTCATTAGCCCCCATTTCCTCTCTGTGCTGCTCTTTCTGCATCAGCACACAATTGCGGAACGTGAAAGGATTGTACGGGCCACACCTGTTGATGGGACCTCCTTTTCAGGCTATGCATGACACATATATGCTTGTATGTACCTGATAAACATCTCTCTCTCTCTCTCTCGCTCTCTCTCTCTCCAATTTTTAAAATCTGGAGCTTTTTTCAGTTCGTAGTGAATTTCATCACGTTGATCTCAATGTTAAAGTCAGAGTTCTGTCGGGGAAACACTAGTAGGGGTTAGATGTAAACAAGGGTTGCGGTTAATCCCTTTGAGTCAAATCAGGAGTCAGAAGCCGCTTGTGTAGAATCCAAAAGTCAGTCTTTTATTGCATCCATAAGAGGTGACAACCGAAGCTGGACAGTGTGGCCCGTTGCATATCACGCTGATTTTTATACAATTTCCATATCTCTTATCGAGATATTCATCACAGTGGATGTTCCAAACATTATCCAATTACAATCACTGTGCTACCCTTTTCGGGCCCAGAGTCTGTCTTCTTATTAGGGTCCTAATGACTGCATTCTCTACATGTGAAACAGTCCTATATGACATTCCATACAAGTAGATCCAGCCCTCAATGTAATCCACACTTTTCCTGTTCCACCTTCTAACTCAGCCAAAATGATATTCCTACACACTGTTCCCCAGCCAACAGCATACACCTGAGAGCTTATGGAACAACTGCATCTCTCTCTCCCTTGCAGCATCTGAACCTGTGGCAATACTGCCCTGGTTCCCAGTCCCCTGCTCACCACTTTCAGCGCAGGGTAGCTGATTTTTTTCCCCCTCCCCTTCACCCTGTATCACCACCTCATTCACCAGCGATAGTATATTACAGGCTTCCACGACGGAACCAGTGACATTTTGAAGCTCCACGCCTCGCTGTGCCATCTGGCGTCCGCTGTCCTCCAGCCAGCTGCGAGCTTCCCAGTGCACGGCACACTGCTGGCAGGCTTTCTGCGATTGGTGGGCAGGGCGGGAGAGATCGGAATGGGCGGAGATCTCCCTTAATGGGGGTGTGTTTACGAAAAGCATGTTCCGTCCAGATCGTTATCATTTACTCACCCGGCTGCTACCGCTATCTAGCCAAGCCTTTGAAGTATGAAAACATCTCTGTCATGCTAGCACAATATCGCAGCACTGCAAGGATTCATATTTCTCAGATTAGTTCAATAATGGTACAGTGGTTTACAATTCACAATAAAAAGCCCAGTATCACAAGTGATCAAGTTCAGGACGATGTCCGGGTCACATGGTACATTATTCTGGTGACACGCTGTTCCTCCGCTGGTGACGGCTGTTCCTCCATCCCGGACAAGCTGTCTCCGCCACAAGACCGCGGCTGCTTCGGGAGTGACATGTGGTTGACCGACGGTAGCTGAGCCCCGTCGCTGCGGTCGCTGCTCTCCAATTCCCTCGCCCTCTGAGGCCAGGCCGTGGGATGGTGTGTTGGCTGGCATCTCGACTCGCTCTGGTGACAACACTGTGGTTCTGGCAGTGAGCGCAGTGCACAGAGAGCGGCGACCGCCGCGGCCTCCAGTGTATCGTGTAATGGGCTCTAGACCACCGCAGAATACGGCCGAGGCAATACTGGTGTCTCACAAAAGAGCAAGAGAGTGCTGTTGGCTGTGATTGGCCACAGGATTGGTAGAAGTACGATGGAGGGCGTAGGACTGGTTTCCTCCCCAGTCTATGCGCCTGATTTTAATGGAAAAAGCTAATAAATTTGGTTGCCTTCAGCCCTCTTCAATCCCAGCCCTGCTTGGTGCAGCAGCATAAAAAGCTCCACTTAAACAAACCAAATGCTGCTGCTCTGAATTACTGGAGAGCTAAGGTGCTAAGATGCTAGACTAGAAGGGAAATATAGAGAAATATAGATTGAAAACATTACCGCTTAGGCTCCATGCTGTAAACATCGCCAGGTTGTTCCAACTATCCACCAGATGGTGTCATTTGGCCAGCTAACAACATTTCCCAGCGGTTCCCCTTCAATCTCACCCTCCTCCACTTTGTTTGTCTGCTACCCTGTTTATTTTCCACCACATTTTATTTCCCTCGCTTTGTTTTAGGCAGCATGCAATATGTTAAGTAAGCGACTCAGATTATATGTTATTACTGGAAGGTAACATATGGATATTATTTTGCCATAGATCGCCTGACAAAAAGTGACTTTATATTCTGAAATTTCTTGTTGTGTGGTGTGTGGGTGTATCTGACTGGCGGGTCGGGGAGGTTAATGTTGTCAGTAATGGGCTGGAGTCCCAGATGGAGGTTTTTTAGCTGCTGAACTTAATTGGCATGACACAGCCCAGGCGGTGAGCCAGACCAGCCATTCCACAGCTGTAAAGGGGCAGAGAGAAAGAAAGGCGGACAAGGAGGGACAGACGAAGAAAGCTACCCCACCCATGTTTACCGTTTCTGTCCCCACCTACCTGCTCCTCCAACTGACACACCAAGGCCAGGTTCTGTAAAAGATTCTTAATCGTGAATAATTTATTGACGATAAATATATCTTATTTCGGAAATTCAGTGTAATCAATTATCGGCAGCGTAAGTCGTGCGCAACAGGAACATTTGGATGTGAGTCTGGCGATTTTTAGATGGACTGTTTGTAATCAAGAGTAATTTACTTTTCCTCCATGGAATATACGAGTCCAACACCCACGTTGACTGTTTCAAGGAGGCAGGCCTCAGTGACTGATACTTTGTGTCAGGTGATTGACATCTAGTGACTGAGAACTAATAACTGATGCCTTCTCTGGGAAGTTTGATTTATGTGCACTAGCAAGGGAGTAACTTTAGGTTGAACATTGGGGGAGTTCAAGTCTCCACCCATTTTATGATTATTGAAGGTGGTACAATACCCACGCCCTTGTCATTTATGCCCATGCATACTAGACATTTAAGGCATAAGATGGTCTTTCTTCCATCAGATGGACTCTTCCACCAGATCTTCCTGAGATATTGTTATTTCCGATTTATTATCTCCCCAATCTCTTTGGTGGCCCCATCCTTGGCCTCGTTGTATCTGCAATACCACCATTTTCTCAGAGCCCTCATTATGTGCTGTTAGATTTTATCGTTATAAAGTGACAAAACCTGTAGTTTAATTTGCCTCCTGCTATGTAAAGGTGCACTTTCAAATCTGCTGTAATAACTCATTCCAGGTGACCTATCAGAATTTTTCCATCTGAGTTCCTTGATATTCCAGAACATGTAGTGAACGTGAAAAACCTACTCGCATCTCCCAAAGTGCTGATGCCTGGTGTTCCTTCAGCTCACTACGATTACGTGCCTGTTCATTTTCGTCTGTGGCACCGTCATTCGTCATTACTCCACGTAATCAGCGCACAAGTTCTCGAAGTTTCCAAAAAGCCTTTTCTTTGAACCCATGTAGCTGGTACACCTCAGACTTCTGCAAACTCACTGTTTTTGGGATTGGTGCTAGGTGATGGTGCAGGTAATTAATAACAGTTACCATTTGCATGGATTACATGTATTAGTACAATTACCTCTTATCTTTTGGTGTAACTGACAGACTTCCAGTTTAACAGACTTTAAGTATGCATGCCGACATGTTATTAAAACTATATGAACAGGTAAGTGATGATTGTAATCAGGCACCAAATGCTTCTGCGAAACATCACAAATCCCATTAATGACTGAGTATTTAAGGGTCATTTAACACGGGGGGGGCATGTCTCTATGTTATCATTCACCAACCTGTCTGTGAAGCTCCAGGTCAGTTTGTTGACAGCAGCCTTGGGTGTCCTGACCACTCTGTGCCTTCCTCGCTCCTGTGTTAGATATCCTTCTAGACGCGTGTTCCTGTCCAGACCCTCACAGGTGCTCAGTGCAGTCGGAAGGCAGATTAGCTGAGATTTCAGCCTGTGTGACATTCTGGGTCAGCGTCACACATCTCTGTATATGCTGTGCATAGAAGCAACTCTGTTTTCTGCTTGTCGTGCTCCTGTATTTAACCAAAACATTCACCTTGAGTGTTCAAATAAAAACAGGATGCAGTGTTTGGCTTTGTGAGTTAAAATGCATGTTGTATCGTTAGTATTATAAGGTCAGCTAAGTGAGTAGCATGTGGCCTTATATCTGTAGGATTTGAGTTCAAATCCTGACATTATTTGAACGATAGAGAACATCGTCAGATTCTTGTGTGGCTCAGTAGGTTAGGACCCTGCCTGAGAGTGATAGATTGCTGCTTCAAATCCCATGGCTGGCAGATTGATGTGCAAGGCACTAAACCCCAATTTTGTCCAGGGGTGCTTCATGCTGACTGACCCTATACTATGGAATCCCCTCCACCGCCCCCCCAAAAGAAACTTACTCTCACCTGTATATGTGTTTAGAGCAAGACAGGAGGGATGTAAAGACTATTTCCCCACAGGCATGAATAAAGTATCTATTAAAGTATTATCTTTACGTATAGGCTTGAGGCTCGGTAATTGTCTTGATACTGTTGACATTTATTTCATTATCTATATCATAATGAAGCAAAGCTAACCATATTGCTCTCTGCATTACAGCTTACACCAGGCAGCAGGTTGTATAGCGGTTTGCTGCTGCCTCATGCCTACAGTATCGGGGGTGTGAATCTCACCCCTGTGTGTGGAGTGTGTACGTTCTACCTGGGTTATGCGGGTTTCCTCCTGGAAACATGCAGTTAGGCTAATTGGGGTCTCTAAAGACCCCATAGTGTGTGAGGGTCTGGCATTCCATCTAGGGTGTATTGCTGCCTTGCGCTCAATACTTCATGGGATTGACAGTGACCCTGTATTGGATATGTGGAAGGGCATAACTTTGGGTTGAGCATTAGGGGGGTTGAGGTGTCCACCCATTTAAGGGGGTCCAAGAGGTTGTATTGGCTGGTTTTGATTATTAGAGGGGTTACAACCCCCCCATAATTTATGCCCATGGATAAGCCGTTAGAAGGAGTATTACTGCAGCGCACAGGGAAACTGCAGGACAGGCCGACAGAGCTGTCTTCCTGATCTGTAGCGCGACACATTACATATGAGGATGTGAGCAAGACAGCATGTCAGCTGCTAAAGACAGAGCAAAGCCCAGGAGCACTTTGTCCAGTTTTATTTTGGACTCATTTCCTGTGGCATCTTTCACCTCCCTGTCATTATGCAGCACAGCATCACGCTGAAACACGGAGACCGACCCCAAACCTCGCAACCCAACATCCTGTCAGCGGGGCACATCTAATTAAGAGTTATAAAAGGCAATGAAACAGAATAAAGACAAGCAGTGGAAACTGGCATGAAACAAACAAGCTAATGCTTGCATTTGCTGTTCGTTTAATTGAAATTAAGCAGTAGTTTTTAATAGATACTACAATTTTGTTCAATCAACGTCTACATACTAACTTCCTGTTAATGTTTAGTGGGCATTTCTCTCCCCAAACTAGTACTGTCAAATATTATTATTATAAAAATAATTAATATTATAAGACAATCAAACTATACACAGAGTCACTGGGACAGGACAGCCAGGGCTGGCAGTGGCCTGGGGCCCCGAGCTGGGGTGGGTTCTCCGAGGGCCGCCAATTACATAGTACATTGCAACGACAAATCTGCATTATTTGTGCATTCTGTTTTTCACAAAAGTGAAAATAAATGTCTTGTGTTTATTAAATTCTTTTTCTCGATATTATTAATTTACACTTCACATTAAAATAAAGGTAATAAATTTTACCATGCTGGAGGAGGGGGAGTTGGAGGCCCCATGGAGTATTTTGCCTCCCTAGAGTCCCTAGAATGCTTCTGACTACACAACAGCTGCAACAAGTGTGTTAAATTATATAAGAGACAAATACGTACTGTGGAGTGTGGCTGAAGGTAATGAGGTACGGTGGCGGAGGTGGGCAAGACACTGGTGTCAGGTGATCGGCCCATCTATCAGGGCGATCGATACACGCTGACAGCGGGACTTTGTGTGCGTGCAGCCAGCAACGCGTTCAAAGAGCAGAGCAGCGCAGCGCTGACAGCGCTGTCACGGGGGAGAGCAACTCGGTCTCTGCGGGGAAACGGGGGGGTCGCCGCACTTCTAATTTACAGTGACTGGGGACATCAAATGGACATCATAATCTAATGCACTGGGCAATTCTTCATGTGTTCTATGTCACCACACTGGATATGAAAATCTGAAACTTGCCAGAAATAAGTTTCATATTTAGCTGCTGTAACACACATATAAATTTTGCCGATATGTATAACAGGAGAATTTTAGTCTTTAATTTAAATGAACGCAGTGGAAATCTATCAGCTTGCGGGACTTGAGCGGTTGCAAAACAAATGTCACGGCAGGGTTTACCAAGCGTTGATGCTGTGAGTGAGTGACAAGGAAAGCCGAGAGCTTGTGTGTGTGTGTGTGTGTGTGTGTGTGTCGGGGCGGGGGGGGACTTTAAAACAATTTGAACTTCACTGCCCACAATCCCCCCCGATATCACAACTGCCTCACCACCGCCCGCAGCTACTTATTGGCCACTATAGCCGCGATTGGTCAACTTCATTCTCTGATGTCAAGACCCAACGTGGGCTCCTCCGATTTCTATTGGCTGTAACATCTGTGTTTTTCAGACCAATAGGGTGGCGGTAGATACGCTGAAGCGACGGTGGGCGTTTAAGGTGGCGCGGATAGTTACGCGCTTTGTGCCTGTTTTAGTCGTATAAGACCTGCTATTTTCTTACAGGGTGGCGATTTGTGGCTCTTTACTTTGTTAGCATGTTGGCAAAGTTGAAAATGTAAAGTTTGACTGAGATAAAGCGGGGTAACCCGCTAATTCGAAGGGTTTTTCACCTCGTAGGCAGAGTTCTCAATTAAACCACGTCATTTCTCTAGTACTATACACATAGCCAAAGCAGTAGTCGTAATTGACTTTGTGGATTTATAGCATTTATAGTTTACCGATTTTTAATAATATTATTAATGTTCACGAGTGGTTCAATATACGAAATATTATGTTCTTCCATCTTGATTTCGCTTCTCCGGATGAAAGTCGTGCTTTTACTGCACCTATTTTTTTTTTTTTTTTTTTTACTTGTTTCTTCGTACAAGTAAACTATGTTCATTGTTTCACAGAGTACCGCACAAATAGGTGTGTTGCGGACGGTGAGCAGTCTCTCCCAGGATGAGCAGGTTTCTGTTCATTTAGGTATCTTCGCCCGCACACTGGACACACTGAAGACAACATTATTAATGGTCCCCATATAGTGAGGTATTGAATTCCGTGATTAAACTGAAATGTGTTGTCGATTACCTGCTAGTTCTATTTCTTCTAATATAAGGCATATAATAATTCACTTAAATGATATTTGTAATACTTGAATGTCACAACAAATAACACTATGACAATACGGTTCCCATAATAGGTAATTTTCCGCCATCGCACGTGAGGATTGAAGCTCTGCTAGATTATGTGGCCTGAGGACACAGGAATGACCTGAAGATGAATGGCGTGCAAGAGATGCCAATTAACAGAATGGATGTAGGACTTTGCCCTGCAATGCACAAACATTATGGAGACAATTTTTTTTTTTTTTTTACATGGCTGGCTGATGTTGACTGGCGTAGTTCATAGCAAAACAAGAGATTGTTGTGTAGTTCTAAAAATACCAACAGAATTACTGTAAGGGTCCTGTTAACAGAAGGTCAATGGAAGTTGAGAAGCATTCACTCTTCATTTGAAATGCACTTTCCTTTTATACAAGGCTGATTTTTTTTAGCCTGCCCGTGTTTTGCCTCTTCATTTTCTTAACAGGGCATCAAGTTGTGGACATGGCAGACATTTTAATTGGGTGAATGAACAACAATGGAGAAAAACAGGAATAATAGTGACAAAGACTCCACCGTTACGGCTGAGGGTGTAATTAAGAGGTTAGCATGCGCCATTGTCCTGGTGGAACCAAAGGACTGGAACAGTCATCATTAGAGTTTGGATCAGCCAATAACACAGCTATTGTGGCTAGACCCAAACGAATATATTGTTCTGGAACATGCTCTATACAAATGGAATCAGATGTCTTCATTTTGCATTCTCTCTGGACCCGTTCCCATACTGTCCATCTCGTTTATGCCACCAGATGCCCAGAAGAAAGACAAATATACTCATATTAAAATCTGACCATGCCCATCAACTGTATAAGCGTAACTGAAAATATACTGATGTATATTTAAACCTACATTCTCATGTTTTATGTTTATCAGATAAAGATCATAAAAAGCTTAATTTATGATGAAAAATGCTGAGCTTTAATTATAGAAATCATCGGAAATGTTGGATTTATCTAGCAGCTATAGCAGTAGTATTTCTGATGGATTGAATCCTTCCGCAGAGATTCAATGCCTTGCAATTGTGGGGTTTTTCAATTTTAATTACAGGTTAAAATTTGGAAATCTTAAATAGTATGTATATCTTGGGACTCTGGGTGTGGGCAGTTGCTAAATAATATTGTGCTTTTTTTGTGTCCTTTTCTCGGCTTTACATTTGGGCCGTGAATATTTAGAGTAAATTTCAGTAGAGCCGGAATGAACAAAGCAAACTTCGTAGTGGGTGTCTCGCTCACTCGCTTTCTTCTGTCTCCTCAGATGGTGTCAGTATCCACAATGCACTGAGAGCGGACAGTCAAAGCGAGCGAGCAGAGGAAGTCCCACTGCGGTCCTGAAGCCTGTCTCACAGCACTGCGCTCGTTATCGTAGTGAGATGCTGAGCAGGAGTTGTGCGAATAATTACCTGTCTAATGCTTGCAATTAGATGTCATCAATTAGTGCTACTCCTGACTTGAAATTATTGGGGTGGGAGGGAAAGGTAGGAGGTAGAGGAACAGCAAGTGTGATTTGGGATGGGAGAGAACCATGGGTGGGTTTGGACTAGGGGGAGTACTTGGTCTTTCAGATCGCGTATGGGATAGAAATGTACAG
The DNA here is from genome assembly GCA_026770805.1 of Boulengeromyrus knoepffleri. Lineage (NCBI taxonomy): Eukaryota > Metazoa > Chordata > Actinopteri > Osteoglossiformes > Mormyridae > Boulengeromyrus > Boulengeromyrus knoepffleri. The sequence continues at coordinate 4,795,720 of JABJVO010000034.1, forward strand.
AGCTGTATGGCCTTTCACATAACTGCACTATAACAAGGGGAAAAGTGATGAAAAATCTTCTTACCATTTTTTCAAAGCCATTTGGAAAATAGGTTCCAGGATCTTGGGGTATCATTGGTTTCTAGAATCTTGGAGATGCATATTGATTTGTAACTTCAATGTGTTGCATAAATCTGATCTGGGTGTGGAGGAAATGTAACATCAGTGAGAGAACCATCCCCATAAAGGTTAAAGAAAATGACCTCCTAAGGCTTTTGTGGAAAATGTCAAACAGAAAGTTGAGTGACTTGGGTTTTTCTCCAGAACAAAGGGTCCGGCAAAATGCCTGGATGTCATGGCGATCAACCCCTGACAGCGACACTGTCACCGCGGGGTGGGGCTGGGGCCACTGGGTCCGGCGGGATTCACGCCTGGCGTATCAAATTCAGCAGAGCTACCGTCCTAAATAAACAGCCATTAGGGACGAGCAAACAGCGAGAGCTGGCTGGTCAGGCCGCCTCCAGAGAGGAAATGGGACAAAGCGCAAAGATTCCGTTCATCCTATTTCCCAGGTATTTTGCGGATACCTAGGATGAACCTTCAGAAGACGTTCTGCTACTTCAGATGTGCATTTTTGTCTCCCTTTCACATAGACCCGTGGCTTTCAACTTGTGGTTGAAAACATCTACGAGTGTCTGTTAAAGAGTTTAATTTCACTCACGGATTTTCTGTGTCTTAATGTCCGTGTGTGTGCCATGTGCTTGTGCTCAATACCCCCGGACCTGATCGGAGCTGACAGACAGGCAGCCTCATGGCTGTCTGCGTCTCCACGGCTCCACCTTAAGTGCAGCCGTACCAGTGTTTGTGTTGGAGCCAACAGGCACAATATATTACAGTCTAGGGCTTGCTGCTGAAAAGCTTGCTGGATCTTCTAGTGACCTGCTGTTCTTTCCTGCTTTCCTGCATTTTTTTCCGTTTGGATTCAAATTAAAAACAGTTCTTGGTCTCTCTTTGCTTTTTTATTATTTTTTTTTTTTCCAGCAAACCCCGAAACCACCCCCCCCGCCAGCTTCACGTTCACCCCCCACCCCTCCCTTAATGAGGAGGAGCGGTAGAAACAGAGAGGAGTGGGACTGTTGGTAAATTTTGGATGGAGGGACGTGTTTATGTTTGTGTCCTCTTGGTGGGGGTGGTGAAAGGCTAGGCGAGATGGGAGGGGGCACTTACTACTAATTCTCAAGTGTACTTTGCTGCCATGGTAATGTATGGGAACCCGGACTGACAGGCGGAAGACCGGGAACAAGAGTGTGACTTCGGTTTTCCGAAGACAGAAGGGAAGAGAGAGAGAGAGAGAGACAGAGACAGAGAGGGAGAGAGAGAAAAAAGTGTATTCAAGAGGATCTGATTTACGATACCCTCGTTACACTTCTGTTCTGGAGTGACCCAGAAGAATCGGAGCTCCAGGTTCACAGCAGAGGATTTCCCTGAGGGTGGAAGTAAGGGGTTTGCTGGGCGGGCTGGACCTGGTCCTTCAGTGGCATCTCTTCTGCTTGGACCATGTACCCACAGGGACGACACCCGGTAAGCACACCCTCCGTACAGTCAGCTACCAAGGAGTGAGATCTGCACAAAGAGTAACGAGAGATCACTCTGAGGGTGACGGAGTGTTAGCGGTGAACGGCTCGACTCTGAGTGTGATTACACCTGTTTGTCAGCCCTCTTTATCTTGCCCAGCATAACCGATCTGCTCCTTCTCCAGTGTCGCTTTGACCAGCTGTTCTTAAAAGCCGGTTTCCAGTTATGTAGGTGGCTCTCTACAGTGCCTGTAGCTTGTGTTTGTGCTCAGAGTGCAGCAAAGGGCAGGTTCTCACCTTCGCCGGAGCCTCCAGAGTCTCTGATCTCGGGGGCGTGTAATCCAGAGGAGTGACGGGGAAATAGTTAGCCGGTAATGTTGTAGACGGGAGCTAATGGCCTGTACGTAATTAGCCTGTTTATCTGGTTGAAATGGATCACTGAGAAGTGTGAACTGTTTCACTGCCTCATGTTTTCGATGAGATTGAATTATAAAGTCTTGAATTTTGTAATGCGCTAAGCCAGTCTTGAAAACTGTAGAAATTAGGCAGTTTCTAAGCAGTGCGAAAAAACTCACAATAGGCAGTAGAACAGTGTAACTGAGAAGCATGCCAGACGTACCTTTCTTCACGCAACATACGAGTCTGTAATTCAGCTGGCATTTGTTAGCAGCATTTGCTAGTCTGGCTTCAGATAGATATTAAGGACGACCAGGTACAGAGTAAGTGGAATGTGTAATTTTCTGAAAAGAGGGAGTGTTTAGAAGACCTGGAAAAACCTTTTTGAAAACATCCTTGTGTACAAATTATTTAGGTGTTACAACACTCTGTTTGATGCAGTGTCTGTGTGTGTGTGTGTGTGTGTGTCCCTGTGTGTGCGGTTTCTTCACCTTTAACTCCTTGAGGCGATAGATTCAGGACCTGGCATTGAGTCCGTGTTTTGCCTGTGTCTATCATTATCGTGTTCTTGATATATCAAGCATAACTTCTGTAAGGCTCGAGTTAAATGTATAGCCTGAGGTGCATCTCTTATTAATGGTGAAGTGTGGCAATGTAAGATATTTTGCATAAAGGTACAAATGGCAGCGGACTTTTAACTCGGGGACCATGTGACTTGATTGGACAAAAATACATTGTTGGAAATAACAAGTCAGTAGATGTATGAAGCCGCATGCATGTCCTCGTTTTTCTGCGGTGCCTTCAGGAAAGGGTTAAGACTTGATTGCATGGCAAACAGCTGCAGGACCAGTAATTAGTTCCACTGGATTTTTGTGGTTAGCGTTATCTAAAACAGGGCCTGCGCACTGCAACGCTTTGCCAAAAACAATAACAATAAGGGGGGCCGTGGGGGGGGGGGGGGGGTTGGTTGTGAATGTATTAAGTGCCACGCCTAGAGTTTAAACAGTTGCGAAATGCAAACTTACAATGGCCACTAAGCATCATCCCCAGACACTGGGCCAACACTAGATGCTGCAGTAGAGGTTTGGAAAACCCTCAGTGTTTATTTAATCTCTGCTGTTTTACATGACCAGATGACTTGTCAGAGGCCATCTGACTTCATGGAAAATTACCACCAGACAACGGCTTTGTTAAAATGACGCCCCGGTCAGAGGAACTTCCAGCTGAAGTCCACGCGGATCTGCACACCGCGACTTTGCCGCACGTTAAACGGGACCGACGGGGTCCTCTCAGAATCTGTTAGGGCTCCGCGAACATGAAGCTGTTGGGAAATCCTCATGAGGATCATGAATCCCCCCGCTGCCCGCTGGCCTTCTTCCACGTCGGCACCAAGAGAGTGCGAGAGGAAGCGGGAGAGCGGCAGGAGATGAGGGGAGATTGGGAAGATCGGGAAGCAGGAAGGGAACGCTGTCTGGAGTGGGAAAGGACTAAATTAGGTGGAAAGGAGGGCAACGTAAAAGCTTCGGAAGGGGTTATACTCGAGGGCAGACCAAGCTGGGGAAGAAGGGCGTGTTTCCGCAGAGTAGTCCTTGTCATGCCTGGTGATAGAATGCGTCTGGAGAGTGTTTATCTGAGCAGGAAGGAGCCCTGATCTGCTAGGGGTGCACTGGGAGAGGGGCTCTGGGATGGACTGGCTTAGGCTCTGCCTGTCAGAGAGCGTTTGATCTCCAAAAAGACTCCTGATGCAATTCCTCTCTCTCTCTCTCCTGCTCTCCCACATCACTTTAAGTCTGAGAACCACCAAAAATAAACAATAAATAAAATTAGTGCTGTGATGGCTATCTGCTACCTATGGCTATCAACAACTCCGAAAAGCATGTACAGAACGGCGGCTCTCTCTCCCTCGCCGTCACTTAGCGTGTGTGTGTCTGCTGTTTGTGTGTGTCGCTTGAGCGGCTGCCAATCCCCCAGGTGCCGTACGAGAGCGTCGGGCTCGCTGGGCCTGTGTGGACCTCCTTCCTCTTCTCATCTCCATGTGACACACCAGGTGAAAACAGCAGCTTTTTTATAACTTGGCTCTTTTTTAAAGCTCATTTTACTCTAAATCCCAAGATTTATATCAGAAAAGTGTGGCTGCTATACCAGGACTGACATTTACAGTGACAGAGAACTTTCCATCTTCTGAGTTCACAAATTTCCCATTAACAAAGGGTGTTGTTTACGCAATTGTGTGTTTCTGCGTGTACATGCCTGTACATTTTTGTCTAGTTCCTGTACAAAGCAGCTCTCTCTGTAATTCTGGGCTTACTTGAGCGTGTGCTTTAGACGTGGAATTCCCTAAAGCTGCTACACTCCCCGAACTAAACTCTTCTGTGTCACTTTTCAGAACTTTTATAAAATATATCTTGAGAGTATATGTGACTATGGTTTGCGTCTACCGCGGTGCCAATCCCCCGCTTTACCCTGCTCTATTTTCCGGCAGTTTCTTTCCTACGAGAGGTTTCTCATTGCCGCCACAATGGACGGCCGCCATCACAAGCTGCCCTTCTTATTGGTGCCTGCTCGTGTGGTTACACTTTTGCCTGGCGGTCTGCGGTACGAGGCCTGAGGCCCGGAGAAGGCGGGGCTCTGAATCCCGTGTCTGTGGGGAGCTGGGGTCTGACCGCACGCGGATTGCGGTGTGGGATTTGGCGTCATAATGGGGGGTGTTGACGGGTGGGATGGGAACCAGCGTGACCAGTTCCCCCTACTATATTCTTATAATCCTCATCTCGTTATGCCCCTTTTAAAAAAACTCCTCTGGCGGATGATAATTTCACGGCACCCTGGCATCTCATTGGCCAGCTTAGGTGATGTAACAGGAGCCCCATCCTTGTCCCCTGTCACTATTCTTTCTGAAAGTTGGCTCTCGCTGGTGATTGACAACATGATTGGTGCTTGCAGTCTTAGTTTTTTCCCCCCCCCATGCATTCTTTTTGGTCATCCTCCCCACAGATAATCCCTTACAAACATCCTGTGGCCTGGTCCGGCTCGCCAAAATCACGAATCCCACGTGGCTTTGTATTATTTTCCTCCCTCGTAGATTAACCGGATCAGTTCGAGTTTCAGGACACCCCATGCCGTCTAACCCTAAATACGAGTCTAGAGATCGTCCTTCGAGCTCGCTGGCACCTTTGTATCGCTGGTGTGTTTTCTCCACCAGGGTGGAAACGGATTCAGAATATAGCTTCCAATATGAATGCATTGTAAAAGACGCAAATGAAATATATTTAATTTAGCAGCTTTATTAGTAGTTAAAGTACAAGCGTGATGCTGGAATGTGTATCCCTAATGCCAAAATGTCCAACTCCAAGGAGAGTAAAATGAATCAGGCCAACACTCACACCATAGGCAGTATGCAGTGTGAAAAAAAACACAATCAAATCAAGTCTAGCTCTGAAATGCAGGCAACCGGTCGATTTTACCACTATTCTCAAATGAAGCGGGGGGGGGATTCAATGTAGCGTGAATAAAGGTCAGTGGGGAGAAGGTGGCAAAGGCCCCTGCGCCCCCCCCTCCCGTCACCCTAGTACTCTGAGCCAGTCCAGGCAGCACTGCGCCTGCAGCTTAATTACTCGAAAGCCTGCGGAGTGTCTGACCTCCACCGTTAGCCTAATTGGAATTTAATTGAATTTTGCTTGTCTAGACTAATTAGGCTCCTACTGAAACCATCAGTCCTTTAACTGCACAGTGCTGAGCCAGGGAGCCCCTCAGCCAGTAGGGAGAGTGGGATGCTGCAGAGCAGAGCTGCTGCATGTGTCCAAGGCCACTGGATGCTATGAGGGCTGCTGGATCATGCAGACATGAGAAATACAGGTCAGAGCAATGGATTGGCAGGCAGTGACAAAGAGTCAAGGGTAAGGAGGTAGTGGGACGAAGCAGTGTTTCCCCACCAGGTCTGTGGTGATCACCAGACAGTGCGCGTTTTTGCTCCCTTCCAGTTCCCGGTCTGTGGGTCCCTGAGGACGGGGTTGGGAAACACTGGGCTAAAAGACCAGAGATGGTCACCCGTGTGCCATGAACTGGACACCACATTTACAGAACAAGTTCAAAATTCAATTCATTTCAAAGTTTAATTTATTCATTGACCTGGGCCTTGGCTCTCAAAGAATCACCCCGACATTAATAATTATCAGCAGGAATGTGTTTAATTCAGGTTGGTCTCAATAAGTACTGCTGCAAAAACATTTCTGAGTAAACCATTGATGCCCCGCACATCTCAAATCTTAGATTAAGGGCATCGATGCTGTCGGAAGAATATCAGACTGACCCACCGTAAGTGTGAGGCTCCGTGTCGCTACAATTAACCGTGAAGTCGGATGGCGTCCTTGTGTCTCATCCTTGGAGCTGGGACTTCCGACGATCCGAATTTCATCCAAACATTCCTCAGCATGGAAAGAATTAACACCCCTCCCTTTGTTGTCATTGTCTATATGCCTCAGTGCATGATGACATAGGGGGAAAATAATTTAAAGTAATAGGAGTGAGTTATTTTCTTCCTCCAAAGAGTGCCTGCTAGGCCTGGCTCGTAATGCCTGTAGGATACTTGTGTTTGAGTGCTTCAGTCCCGTCTCTTTCTTTAGTGCTACTTCTCATTCTCTTAGCCTGTGCAAGTTCATAATTGCATAATCACTTAATTACAGCCTCCAATCGATTTCTGTCCGATGACCGGGGGCCGTCGCATTAGTATGTGGGGCCCTGTAGCTGTGGCTTAATTTTTCAAACTTAGCAACAGAAATGCAGACAGAGAATGTCTGGTAACTCCACCACCACCCCCCCACTTTTATCTCCTAAGGTCCCTCTGCAGCCTGGCCAGTCCTTCAAGTTCACTATCTTGGAGACTCTGGACCGCATCAAGGAGGAGTTCCAGTTTCTGCAGGCGCAGTACCACAGGTAGGTCCTGGAGCACAGGGACCCTCCAGCTTCACCAGCAGGTTATTGGTGTATCTGGCTCCTTTTTACTGCCCCCTTTGTATGGAATACAGCGACTGTGTCTTAGGGAATCACTCTTTAAGAAGGGTAATGGAGGACACTGAAGACTTAATAAAGTCTATTAATAAAATTATATCAAATGTTAATATAGTGTAATGCGTATTAGTGGTTAATCTATCCATAACTGCTTATCCAGTGCAGAGTCTTGGAGTCTTTCCCAGCAAGCAAAAGGCACGGAAAGACCCTGGATGGGGTCGGTCCCCCCCCACACACACACAGGCTAAACTGTGGCCAATTAGAGACACCTAACCACATATTTTTTTTGGAAGAAACTGGTGTATTCACAGGAAACAGACAAACACACACGCACGCACGCACATGTAGGATATACATATCCTTATGGGGACCGCTCATTCATTTCAATGTACACACATACACACACACACACACACACAGCCCCAGGGGGTATGACGCCACACTGAGCCACCGTGGAGACCCCAGTTCATATATATCTTTTTATAATGCATATTATCCATCCACTTATCCATCATCCAAACGCTTATCCTGGTCAGGGTTGCAGTAGGCCTGGAGCCTTAAAGTAAATATTAAATAATATTAAATATTAACACTTGCATGACCACTGGCAGCCGGTGGTATTAAATCAGCATTTTCCCACAATGCCGCACCCTGCCATCATCGCTGTATGCATTCTGAGACCTTTGTGTGCATTACAGACACAGCGTCACACGCTTGGCTGTGGAGTTCATTAGAGGACACATCCATTCTGCCCCCCTCCCCCCCAGCAGTAATCCACTACAGCAACAGAAGTCCAGACCCTTCTATAAGCACAGAGAGAAAATCCTTATTTGTAATAAGGAAAAAACCTTTTAACATGAGATGGATAAATCCTTTGGGCAATAAGTTGTAACGTTTGTGGTAAATACCTCTGATGGTTAACCTGGAGGTCCTGGTGGTCTGGGCCCAGAGAGAGAGCAGATGCAGGTGGGACAATGTGTGGGTCGTGTCATAATGAAGCAGGCCGTCTCTGCCGCGTGTCCCTCAGCCTGAAGCTGGAGTGCGAGAAGCTGGCGAGCGAGAAGACAGAAATGCAGCGGCACTACATCATGGTAAGTGCCGCGCTCGACGTGCGTAATCCAGCCCTTCGCAGGGACAGGCCATCTTCAGGGCGACTGTCCCAGTTGGGTCTTAATAGAGCTGTGGTTTGGCCTCTGATCAGGGCTGTCTTTACAAATTAACTTCTATTAAATACGGGGGAGAAAAAACTGGAATGCGTTACATCAGAGTGAGTGTTCTAAGAGACAGAGTGAGTATAAAAATAACAGATGCATTTGTATCTCTGCAGCCTCGGCTGATTTGTGTTTCTTAGGCGATGGGATACTTTATGTATTATGAGTCAACTGTAGTTTACAAACAGACAGATCAGCCCAGAATAAAATGCAATCATCCCGCCTAATACCGCAAAGTTTAATATTAGCTGGCTAGATCAAAATACAGAAGCCAGCCAGATGTAGACTTATTTTGTGTTTTTGTAAATCATTAATTTTGCACTGTCTTGTCTACCTAGTGCAAACCAGCTTTCTTTGGTCATCATTAATAGTGTCCCCTGTCCCGCCGATAATCAGAGAGGTGCAATTTGTGCCATTTGATCGACGGTTAAACCTACATCATGCATGATAACTGCCGTATTTGTTTAAAAAAATGACTTGGCAATCGAAGGCTGCTATTATGAGAGAACAGTACTGAAACTTTTATAGCCCAGTGATTTGGACCAAAGTTCAGTGCAGAATTTGGCTTGTCGATGGATTAGTTCACTGGATTCGTTTCTGTATTCCCTTGTACACAGCATGCTGCAGCTCGGACGAGATGCAGTGCTGACTGCATGTGCGTGGCGGGTGGGAGTCTGTACATGCATGAAGATGTATGTATGTGTGACGAAAGGGGGGGTAGTGCAGACACTGACACGTGAATAACGTGTAAGGATGACTCACTGCATCCCAGAGTGAATATAACTCAGAGGAATATATTTAGACTTGTTTCAACAGGCATTCCATTTATCGATTTAAAATTTTAAAATAATTTTTCCTTTTTGCGTTAAAAACACAGCTACGGGATGTCCTTTCCCTTTCGCATTTGTGCGGATAATTTACGGTGGGACGGCGGTGGATTTGTAAACACGCGTGGGATTAATCGGGGG
>JABJVO010000034.1:4848250-4858931 GCA_026770805.1 Boulengeromyrus knoepffleri
GAGGGGTTGCTCACCAGAGGGGGGGGGGCGGGGGCAAAATAAGAACAGTTTTGTAGGAAGTCAGACTTAAAAATAAATAAATAAAAGCACCACATGGCCCCTAACCCCAGGCAGCAGTCCAAAAACCAAAGCCCCCCCCCACACAGGACTCTGCAATTAGAGGTCAGTAATGTACAAAAGGAGGCATATAAAGTCCCCCCCCAATACACAGTTTGCCTCCCTCTTTCTGGTCGACAGGCCCATAGGCACTGCCCCCCCAAGGCATGTAGTAAATAGCCACATAGTAAAATAACGGATTTGAACCCCACCCACAAAAATGTTCTACTTACCAATCAGGCACATAGCCAGGGGGTGAAATTCCAAGCCTGAATTTCACCCCCTGGTCTGTGAAATCTACAGAGGGAACCCCCCCTCATACTTATTTCTGGCTATTTCCCCCAGAACCCCCACACGTTGGAAAAAATCGGAGAATATGGGCAGCAGAAGCTGCCGGAATGTAACAGAAAATGATCCTCATTCAAAAATGAACGATCATTTCTGCAAGTCAGCACTCTCCATAAAACTTACACCAATTAGGAGCAATAAATTACAAAGTTGCTCTGGGCAGCATAACAGGAACCGTATAAAAACGGGCGAGTTATGTATAGTCAGGCTGAGAATGGATACTGGTGACTCAGGAGGGGGTCCTTCCATCAGTGAAAGGACAATTCACACACTCACATGCACGGGACAGGATGTGCACGGTGCAGCTTTCAAATTGCGTGTGTGTGTGCGCGCGAGTCTCTGTGCGTGTGTGTGTGGGGGGGGGGGGGTGGTGGGGAACCAGGTCTGCCCAGAAGAGGGGGATACGCAGCGAGCTGGAAACTCAGAGCCGACACTGCCAGGGGGGGCGCGGCCCCTCCGCTGGGCCCGGCAGAGGGCCCAGGCATTGTCGCGGCCTCTAACGAGCTCCACCCCCCCACCCCCAGCAGCGGGATTCAATCTGCCGCCCTGATCCCTGCCCCAGGAGCACGGCGCACTGCCAAGTCGCGCGCGGTAATTACTCCTCACCAGCCGGAGAAAGCTGTCCGCAGGACAGTCGGAGCCATTTAGCGGGAGGGGGGGGGGGAGCTTTTTCACCTGCCCCATCTCCACCCCCCCAAAACTGAAAGAAAGAGGAGGTAGGCGAGGCGGAAAAGGGAAAAGGGAGGAAGCGAACACCACCCAAAGCGGACGTCGTCTTAGACGGCAGTGATGCTGAGGCGGTGTTCAGGGGAGCTGAACACCATTTGGGGAGCACAGCTACATTCATTTACAGCTCAACCCAAAGAGCTGGAGAGAAGAATCAACACCCCTAAGCAGCAGCGTCAATTCATAGTCATATGAAACTTCATTAGCTCCAGAAAACAATATAAGAGGCCAGAATTCAGCCAGACCACAGACCACGACGGGAGAGAACAAGGGCGTAGGTTTGGATGGACACTAGTAGGGACCAAATCAGCCCCCAAGCCTGTACTCCCCTAAACACACACAGTACTCCCACAATCTAGGGACATGTCTATACCATCCATACCCAAATCTACGTTGTCGGGAGAGAAGAGATATCCAGGTAAAACACTGTACCTCTACAACACTCGTAGAGCATAAGTATCGTCCTAATGAGTTTGTCAAAAGATCTAGCACAGAAGCGAAGGCTAAGCAAGATCACAGGAGAAACATCACATTTGGTATCTGGAACTCTGATAACCTCACATTAGCAGCATGTTTATTCACAGATTTCTCGCATCTTCTCTTCAGGAAAGCCGCCATTAGGACTCTCCGGCGGCGTCAGCGTTAATATCCCCACGGCGATCTGTACGACGTTCAGAAATTCAGTGAATCGCACTGATAGAATTTCCCCTCCCATGATGCACAGGGAGGCTGGGAAAGGAATGGATTTAAACTGGGGTTTCATTCACTCCACTGGTTTTTATATGGGGGGAGGGGGGGGGGCAGCTGAACCACCTTGCGATCAGCTGGGGATGAACACAGCCAGCAGACACTGTAGTTGGTCTACAGCGTATAGCAGCTTGAGAGCTTGGATGCTACTAGAATTTCCACAAAGGCAAAAGATGCAGGGGCATGTAGCCCCCCCACCCCACCCCACCCCACCCCCCGGCTCTTTACACCCCCATTACAGATAACACCCCAGTCACATTGGCCTCAGATCCATTCTCTCATAAACGCACAGAGCTGCATACAGGAACACTTACACGCAAGACTCAAAACACCACAATCTCTCAGCGTCACCATGTCAGACGCCCCCTGCAGGGCCTCGCACATATCACACAATCCCTGAACCCTCACCCTCTACAACCCCCCTCCCCTAAAAAAAAAAAAAAAAAAAAAAAATCAAAATAGCAAATCGAACACAGGCGGGGGATCTGAAAACAGCCTTGGTTAAACCGTCATCTTAGCTTGTCTCAATCTCCCACAACCCCCGGAACGCAAAACCCCACACACATGCTGACAGAACGCACAACCTGAAACACCGACAGCGTCTACCGAGAATTCAAAGTCAGCAAGAACTGCAAACACCACCTACTGAAAACTTCTTTGCCGATCACCGCCGGCGTGCGTCATACTCTACACCAGACGTACTTCCTCAAGCGTTCGCTCCTGAAGCTGTTGGTAACTAAGTATCGATGTCCAAAAGTAAATAAATGATTACAGACAGCAGGGTCCACTGACAGATCCATGGGGGGGGGGGTCCTTTTGCTTATTGTCCCTACAGCCCAACTGTTGCACATCATTCCTTCTCAGGAAAATATTGTTAGTCAGCAATCAACTGATAACACGGGCCCGTTCACAGACCGCACCAACACTGGGTAAGAACCGGGGTAGGGATTTAGCAAATCTGAATTAGCCATTGACCACAGTCTGCAGATCCAGCTCCTCCTCAGGGCCGACACGCAAATATGATCCTTGTTTTTTTGCTTATTGCCTCTTATATTAAGTGCTTGGAGTTCAAACCTCGATTACATTCGCGTTTCAAAATATATTTTCAACAACAAGTAGATATTAGCATTTGAAAGCGCTTCACATTTTCCGCCCCGAGAATGATTCGCTGAGGGACACGGTCACCCCCCCCATTGATCCCAAGTCTCTCCATACTCGGGGAAATGCCCAGGGCCCCCTCCCCCCTTTTTTTTTGCAAGCTCGTTATTCAAATTTCTGTGCTGTCAAAATGCATTAGCAATGGGGAACAGCTTGCCTGTCAGCTGCGTTAATTGCTGTAGGTGCTTCGCTTTATTAGCTCACCGCTACGGGACCGGGTGTTCTTTCCGTCATGCGGCTTTCTGAGCCACGCCTGCACGACACAGACACACCGGGCCCGGACACGCTCTTTCCGCTGGGGTCAACGCAGGGCGATCCGCTGTCCACAGGCGAAGCACAAATGCCTCCCCGGCCACAGCCTCCATGGATGCACATCAGAGCAACTTGCAAAATGACCGTCTCACTCACTACCGCCGCGGGTCAAGACGGGGACAACGTTACGCAACATTAGCTTTACTTACAATGTCGTTTTGGGGGGAAACATTAAGTTCAGATTTTGTTAACTTAATGATTTGTAACACATTTCTCATTTGTGATCGTCGCGAGGCCGCCAGAGCGCACGAGACAGGGTCAGCACACATCAGGGATCAGCTGAATATCACTGGGATTATATAAAGATGCCTTTATTTGGAGATAAAAACGCTACCCATAACGTAAACGGGTAAAAGCTAAACATACAAACAACATTTTCGCATCAATCTCTAAAACCATCTAGGTTTCGGTACGGTCATTTCTTAATTTGTTATAACGTTATTGTTGTATGATTTTTTTTCTCATACTCACTACTGATTTTACTTGTCCATCTGCTAAATACGATTAAAGGTCACGCTTGCTAAGCAGGTTGCTAGCTGATGTATCTGCAGGCTCCCCGCCCTCCCGGACTTCGCAGCCCAGCAAACAGGAGCATAAATTTCCGCGCACAGTCCGAGCCCCGCTTCCTACATTTCCAGTTGTTGCTAAGTAACAAAGTGCACCAGAGTCAAATTGCACAAACTTTAGGCTACAGCTTCTCTTGAGACCGGGAAGGAGCCGCCTCCCCGCTACATTTAAGGAATTAAAAGTATAAACATGACCGCCGAGTTTTTTTTTTTTTTGACAACTTGCATGATTAAGTATTAAGAAATTCATTGGTAAAATGGTTAAAATTATTGTAGGGGAGGTGAATTCCTGACCGGGCTGTTTATGCACCCTGAACAAGCAACTCAGAGATGTTAACCCATGTAAATAATCTCAGTACCTTTTTGTTGATGTTAAATTTAACAATTACATTCATTGATAACTGTACTTTTTCACCATTAGATTACTGGCAAATCAGAACAGCGTAAACGGCGTAAGAGCCGTCCCAAAAGGACAAAACGTAAAAGTAAAAAAAAAAACTGCTTCCTCAAATCCACTAGACCTTAATTAAATTAGGTGAAACTGATGCCTCTGATCACCTATAAATACAGCTCAGTGAGCACAGTACAGGTGGGTCCATGCAGAGAGTCAAGGCCTTACTTTCTAGACAATTGTCGGGGGGGGGGGGTGCAATCACTGCAACAGCGCTGGACGCAGACACACTAATGCACTCGCGCGCGCACACACACACACACACACACACCAGCAAAAGTCAAAAGCATTTTGATGTAGAAAGATTAAAGGTACTATACTATATCCACTCGCCTTACCGTTACTTAATGGCTGCCTGCCTCCCCCACACAGTACAGGGCCAGACTAATCAGGAACACCAACATGGCTGCAGAGAGTCAAGGCGAAGCAGTGTTTAGCGCGCAGCCACAGCGCTGACAAACTGTATTGCGAGAGCGCCGCAGTTCATGCAAGTTTCATGAAACGCCACAGGCTCTGCCTTCCAGGCCCACATCATGCCAGGAAACAAAAGCCTTGTGGTTAGGGAGGCCGTCAGAATAGATGGCAAGCGCTATTACTTAGTACAAGGTTTTAGGGAATGAGGTTTTGCACCAAGCAATAAATTGTAAAACCTGTCTACACCATGAATGATTTTTTTTTTTTTTACCAAACATTTTATTTTCTTAAAAAAATGTCAGGCTTCTATGCTTTTCAGCTGGGATAAATGTTATGTCATGTCTGTAATATTTGGCACTGGACTAACGAATTACGTTGGCTGTTTTGGATAGTGTCAGTATCCATTTTGTGGACTAAATTAAACCAAACACCCAAATTCATATAATGCTGGGTTTTAAAACTGACTGTTGAACTGCAAATAAGTACTTGACACATACTAATTTTAAAAGTGGACAGGATTCAATACTTTGCATTTAAAAGTTCTGTTCCAAACCAAAAAAAAAAAAAAAAAAATTTACAGGATTATTAAGAGTATAGATGCAAAAAGATGCACTGTATAGATATTGTACAGATGCAAATATAGATGTAAATACGGTAAAGTGGATTGTGGGTGCGCCCAATGCGGTTACCCTGGTGACCTTGCTCCGGTAAGACACTTGTAGCGACCTCAGGTGCTGTTTTGGTATCCATAAGGTAAAATCAGATTCCCCACCCTGCACATGGTGGGCTACAACTGACCCTGGGCTTTGTGGAATTAAATAAACTGGGGGTGTAAGCTCAGCTCTATCCTGGGAAGCCCCGGTCTTATTTCTGGTGTAACCTTTTGGAAGGTGGAAATAATACTGAAATCGCCTTATCAGCTGGGGCAATCTTTACACACACTGCTGCTTCCTAGGCCTCATCAGCTCACTTAGGTCAACACCGGATGCAGGAACTTTACTAATTACAATGGTGGAGCAGGGACACTTTGCTGGTTTATATTCATACCTGTTCACCAAGTAATAACAAAAGGCATTTACAGATGGTATTTATAATTTTGCATACAATAACCTATCGCGGTATTCCAATTGGGCTCACATCAGGATGTTATACACACATTTTCATCATTTACACGAATTCCTTTGGCTCTGACATACCATAATTTCGGTGGAAATTAGTAAAAGAGATAGCAACAACATTTGGCAACACGACGTCAGCTGTCTGAGGTAAATAAAGCGATCAAGCGTCAGTGGTATAGGCTACATCTACAGTAAAGATTAAAATCCGTGCAACTTGATATATTGTTACAAATTTCGGCAAATTCATAGGGCAAGAGTTGTATAACTGGTGTAGCGATACCCCCGCAAATTCTGTAAACAGCCAACGTGCTTTATCGGCAAACAACGCATTCTTACCTGAAATGTGTCGAATACGCCCCGTATCACTCACTGAGGAAGATAATACTATCACCCCCTGCACACTGCTTATGTTTATCGGCATTAAACACCGCTTCTATCTATTGTAGGTAAATCAACAAACGATACTTGAGGTCGCCTGTTGTGGTGTCCCATTATTTTGTCCAATAACGCTTCCTGACGTATATTTACTCGGTAAACTTATGCTCATTTGAATCCAAGCAAACGAAAATTCGGGCACATGGGATCTTCTAGACAACTACAAAGTGAAGCATTTATCGTAATTTTAAGAAGTGCTGTTGTTTGAACTCTAGAGCGGTATACTCACCGGGGGTCGATTCTGGGGGTACATTTTTGGGGGCTGTGAGCCTTTTGCTTAGTCCGATTGTTTTTAGAAAACAAAAGATTCCCGAGAGAAAATGTATGGAGTATTTATTGTTGGCTTCAGAAATGCATCAGGCCCTGTTTCAAAGGCAATAATGGTAAATCTTGTCTCGTCTTACACATACCCTACTCAAGCCTTCCTTTGTTCGTGTTTTATTTAACACTGGCAAAATAAAAAAAAAATAATAACACGCGCGCAGTACTGGCTACAGATTCACCAGATTTTCTTAAAGCGAAATATTTGGTTCGGTCACTCCGTGTTCAGCACTTTGCTGCTTAAAAACCTCTCGATCTTCTAAAAAAAATCCGCAGTTTCCCACCTCCACGTATCTCCTTCGTACCAATTCTACCAAACAAGAAAAGGTAGCTATTCAGTCTAAGTGTATCACCGAGCTCCTGAGACGGACAAGACATGCAACGCAAACGCAGCTTCCTTTGTTTCGCTGGTTTCTTCGGTCTTTCCAGAAAACTCACTCCTTCCTTCTCTGCTCAGCTCCCTTTCTCACTCTCTCCTTCCCCTTCTGACTTTCAATGAATGGGACAGACAGGAGTTTTCTTTGAGAGGGAAACAAGACGCATAGTTGTCGCCACAGTGTGATCAATATTGGGCAGGCTATCGCTAATAAGCTACGTCTCCTCTTCTATGCTCTTACCCATTTCTTAAGGTTGCTGCCCAGTTAATAGATACGGGTAATTACTTGGTTCTGAATGAAATAATTCACATAGTACGGGCCAGAGTTAAACAAAATAATATTTATTTTAAAATGATATACTTCATAATAGAAGTGGAATAAATTTAACTTAATGCTAATTAAAATGGGCAAATTCGATTATGTACTTTAAAAAAAATGTTCTAAGAATGCAACCATTATTACATTGCGTATTCCACAGTCTCGCACTTGTTTTACTGAAACCCCTTTTTCTTGTTTAGTGCACACTACTTGGTGTTTCTCACTTTTGAACTACTTCTCAGGATCTTTCGGTTTTCCATGCTCATGTAAATTTGCTGATAGGAGGTGTGGGGGATGCAATGGAATTGATCAATGAATGAATGAACTCTCCACGTGGGGTTCGACCCAGCTACAATCAACACTGGCAGCATCAACCAATGAGTATTTACATACCCCACGTGGGTTACCCGATGTGTTTGTTGATTGGAGGATGACCGTGTCTCGCTGTTCTACACGTCAATCAAGAATGGCAAAATGGCCGCGAGGAGGATTTAACTCTTTGGAGGCAAAAATAAGTGAGGGAGATGGAGTTGTTATGGTAATCGCAATTTGCATACATTTTCCCCTTCCTTTTCAGGAATGAACTGGTAGTATAGGGGAATCACATGTTAAATCCTTGGTTGGACAGTTTTAAGGCATAAAAACAATGTTATATTTACATCTGGCATACTAATTGTTAGTAAGTAATTCGGCCAGAATACCAGAGTCTAAAGAAATAACATTCATGCGAATTTGCATGTCGTTTTAAAATGTAATTTTCTATTGATGTTTTATTGTATAAATACTGTGACACTTAATAAAGGCTTGATTTTAAAGGACAGTGTCCCTACAGTAACAAAGGGTGATAAGTCACACGGGAGTTCTTCCTCAAATAAATCCAAGTACCATTGGTGTGTATCAGGTCATGCCATGAAATAATCCTAAAAATATCTCAGTTTGCAGATATACCTCTAGCAGAAAGAAATGTAACATCTGCGATCAACAGAGAAGGTGGGCACAGGTGGGCACAAGAATTAACTAGTTACGAATGCTAAATGTTTGATTTTTAAAGAAACGCTCCATAACACAAGTTTGGTTAAAGTTTCCATTGTTCACACAGAGAAAAATAAAGAAGCAATAGAACATCTGAAAGGGTCACAGAGTAAGAAAGCTAATCTCATTTACAAGCAAGGACATAAACTCGACAGCAGACAGAATGCAACTCTCCCTGGTACATCAGCCCATGTCACAAAGTTTGTACTCGACATACTTGGGAGTATTACACTGTCCGCCATTCAGAACTGACTGTACTCAACTGCCTGCTCAAAAACCAGCGGTCTTATAGCAGAGCAGGTTTTTGTGGGAGAGGCAAAGCACAAACTCGGACTCAGGTACACTGCAAAATCCAGCCGCTGCGGTTGGATGAATTACGCCGCCCTTATTAGGCATGATTTTTTTCTGTTCTTCAATTTGAGGCCAAAACAGAAAAAAAAATAAATAAATTGCGTTAGTGCCAATAATATTTCCCCCCCCAGAAGTCTGTGGGGCATGTGTTCTTGAAAAGGCCGCAGGAAAAACCTCCAGTGCATGGCATGGGAGAATTTGCACGTGTACCTTCCTATAGGTGTCCCTTAAAACGAGAATATGAATATAAAAAAGGCAAATACTGGAGACATTTATTAGCATTCCGGTGACATGCCCCCTTCAGAGGTGCCCATAATTAGGGAGACAGATATTGGAAAAGCAAATTCCTGCAATTGGAAATCACAACCTGCCAGAGGTGGAGCTGGGAAACACAAAGAAAGTGGGGGGGGGGGGGCAGGAAAAGGGAAAGAGAGCTAAATGGGGCAGTTCAGAGGGAGAGGGAGACTAAGATTATAAATTGAAGGACTGAGACAATTTATGTGGAACACATAGAATGTGGGAGAGAAAAGTATGAAAGGCAGATTGTATTGCATTTTCTTCTGTGAATTTTAACACCCATAGTCGGTTTCACGCCCTTCTGGATCGAGGGATCGCATTTATTATGCAGGAAGGAACGCGACGCATGGCTGTCCGACTCCTCTGGATATTTCAGGCTGAAGCGGGAGCAGGGCACAATGCATATTTGTGCATGTGTGGGGGGGGGTTCACATTATCGCAGACGGTGGAATGGCGAGAGTGATGATGCGCGCACAGAATTGCAGATGAGGTCATGCCTGGGGGAGGCGGGGCTGAACCAGACCCCGGGGGGGATGGCAGACCTGCGATGGGCCCACAAATCAGGTCCGTGTGAGGGGACAACGTCCCTTTCATAAAGTTGTCACTACATCTAGGTCACGAGGTTTTGAACTAGGTCGCCCAATCAGATTCATATTATCATGTAAATGATAAATGCCTATGGGAAAATAATAAAAAGATCACATCGCAAAGAGTTGTATATCTGTATAAATAGTTTACTGGGTCTTGACAAACCTGGAGCAATGTGACCAGGTCTGATTTATCTAGCAGCGGCACACACTCTTTGTCTTTATTTGCAGAGGCTGTTTTCCCACTTTTTTGTTAAACATAAATACACACGCTGCCGTGGTTCCCACCCGCCCGCGAGCTTGGCCGCCACCTGCGGCTTCCCCCATCTTTCACCATCACGATTTGCGGCATGCGGGAGAAAGACTGATGGGCGGCCGGGCCGCAGACTAACAGCTGACTGGAAGGTGAGCTGCCGTTTGGTCTCAGGCGATGTCAGCTGCCGTAATGATAGCGGGCGGGCAGGGGGCGGAGATGGCGGAGGTACGAGGAGAGGGGGAGAGGGAGATGGGAAGCCGAAATAGAGTGGGACTTGATTAGCTAATCATTTTCGCGAACGAAATTACGGTAATGCTGTTTACAACAAAGCAAAACAATGCTACATCACCGTAATTATCATATCAACATTTATGTAGATAAGAGGGCTCTCGTTGTTTCGCCACTTATCATACAACAGATTTATAGTAAACAGTTTTACTTCATTAATATTCAAAGGCTTCAACAAAAAGCACGTCACGTTAAAAAGGCAGGGGGCAGCAGCCCAGTGAGCCCCCTAAGCCTCCTATGGACAGTACCATGAGTTTTGAGGGGACCAGTGTAGGGAGGTCTGTCAGGTTCTCACAGGACAGTGGGAAGATAGCACCAGCCCAGCGTGGAGGTGACTGATGGGGACACAAGGCCATGCTGTTGTTGCGATCCCCCACCCCCTCATCAGACAGGCCTGGTGTCAGTGCTGAGACAGCGGGGTGATTTATTGGGCCTCCCCTCTCCTGGGAACCCTCCTCCCCCTGCTCCTGCACCCCCCCCCCC
>JABJVO010000034.1:4864381-4874599 GCA_026770805.1 Boulengeromyrus knoepffleri
CAAAGAGCCCAGAAAAAAAACAACAAAAAGCTGGCCTCCCCACCACACAGCAATTTCAAACCGGGCTACAAGGGGGGGGTCACTCCCCCCCCCCCCCCCCCAAAAAAAAAAAAAAAAAAAAAAATCCATCCAAGTACAGTATTTCCAGTCTTTTGGGTTATAGACAAGTAATACCCAGTGTATTACAGCCCAGTGTTTTAACTGGAGAATTTCTGTCTAGCCAGCTTCAGTGTTTCTACCCAACACAGAACCCACAATTCTGATTTGGAAGGTGTAAGAATATCATTTCATACTTGGAAAGGTTACACCCAGTATGGGTTTGGACGTAGGCTTAGACATACATATAAGTGAAACTATAATCACCAGAAAAAAGGGAACTGCAATTCTGATAAATGTTAGAAACGAATAGTCTTGAAATTATAAAGATAAATATAATGCCATTATATGTTATAGTGAAACTATCATTACAGCCTAAAAACAGCAGAAGGGAGAAAAGAAAATCTGCTTTAGTGGAGTGAGAAAGAAAATAATAATTGAGAAGATAGGATCCTTCCCCAAATGCTGAATAAATGGCTGGGAGATGGATGAAGTGAGTGGATAATTAGCTGCTTTATGTCTTAGGGTCACCCATTCACAACCAAATTGTAAAATGTTTGAAAATATTACAGAATACAGGATATGATTTGCATATGATCTGCAGTAATTCCGCCTGCTGTGAAGATGAATGACGTCGAAGGAATCCCTACAATAAACGATGTCGTGTTCAGTCAAGGTCTCAAACTCACACTGTCAACAGTCATGCTATCTGATTGAATGTATAATTATATTAGTATTTAACCTGGGAAAACATCTATAGACTTACTGAACCAGTAAAACTGTAGGTTTGCCCTTCTTGGGCCAAGATTTTGAATCTTCCATCCAAGGAACGTGTTGGAATTCTGGAATACAAGAAAATAATTACACACTCCTAAGATCTCATGTAATAATGCAAGAAAATGGCTGGATTCACACTCATAAAATAAAATAAAATATAAAATAAAGGTAAAGAATAATGAATAAAATTATACTGACAAAAGCATAAATTTAAGAGCCATTTAGTCTCACTGAGGAAGGACAAAAAGTTTGTCATTCATATGGTTTTTTGTCTATGAACAACAACAACAAAAAAGGAATTAAAAAAATGGAATTTGGAACAAAAAGTTGGAGAAGCTGAAAGGAAAATAAAATGATAATAAAATCTAACACCAGCTCATATCACAGTTTCGTGATTTTTTTTTTTTGACGGGAAAGGAATGACGGAAATTGGAATGTAGGTCACAGAACAACACAAAAAACCCTCTCCATTTTATGGCAGCCTGTCACATTTTCAGCATTAATATCAGGTTCCATCTAAGTATATGTGTATGCATATATTGGTAGTGAGCGCTGGGGCCTCTCACCTCCAAGACTGAGGACTTGAAAGGCGCCTCTGCTCTGACACTGTGCAGCTACGCATGTTCCCTCGGCACGTGGCCTTCTCCAGGTGTTCCAGGTTCATCCTGAACCTGAAAGACATGCAGTTAGCTTTCTTAACGTGTCAATGAGATCTAGTTATTTTAAGGAGCACCATAGCTGTAGGTGCGCACACATATAAAACCATACATTAAACATCAACACATCCCTGCTTATTTAGAACATGAAAGATTATCCATCCATCCATCTTCTGTAACCACTTGTCCTATTCAGGGTCTCTGGGAGTCCGGAGCCTATGAAGTTGAATAACTAAATGTAATATACAATATTACACATAGTATAATAAAATGTATATAAGGATTTCATGCCAAAATACTTTTCTTGAACCTTTTCCACTCCAGTCTAAAACCTTAAAGGTGATGAGATACAGGGCAACTTTTAGAGTAACTGAGCAATGTTACTGGGCAATTGCCGACTAGGTGAGACAAAGGACAATTTATCTGGATCTGGATGATTGCGAAAAGTTTCCCACTGCTGTTCAGAGTTTTCCAAATAAAATTTGTTGCCCAACATCAATGGGAATGTGCCTGAGCAACACTGGTCAGCAACACTGGCTGGCAACACTGCTGAAAAGGTTGCCCTGTGTATCGTCACCCTATGAGGTCTTAGTGCAGAGGAGCCCTTAAAGTGGAAACAAGCAGCTTTGTGTCCTGTGGCTGCAGATTACCATTCCCTTCCTGAAGTTCCTTCCCTATGGGTAGTAAAGCCATGCCCTCCCCTCCCAACTTAAGGTAGAGAACAGAGTTTGCATTTTCCAGGCCTTGGCTTCTCCTCCTCTTGATCCTCCTGCTCCTCCAGACCCGGCTCCTCTGCAGGTCCTCACCCTGCTTTGGCAGGACCCTGCCGGTGCAGGATTTAAGTGTCAGATGTCGCGAAGGGAAGTTATAAATATCAACAGAACTAGGAGGAGCCATCAGGTTGAATGTGAAGCTGCCAGCTTCTCCACAGGGGTATTTCTAGGTGCTGGAAACGTAAGTCTTACATCTTGCCATGCGACAGCGGGAGACACAGCAGGGATGAATGGCCAGTTACCTGAAATATTATGGATTTCAGGGCCTACCACCGCGTCGCTGCCCTAGGAGAGCAGGTTATAAAAATGCAAAAGCACCGGTTACATAATATTTACGTTGGGCAGAAGCAGATGTTTCACATTTAATTAGGGTCATCGACTGTTTACCTTGGTCATTTTTTTCCCGAACTGCAAAATCTCTCCCATGCCCTATTTCGGCAACAAAAAAAAGATTTGGTAAACCAAGTCGCACACAGGGTCTGAACATCAACACTGTAGGCCAGCACCTTAGGAGCTGCCTAGCAAGGCTAATTCAGGTGATTGATAGGACAATATATGAATGGTAACAAAACAGAAATATGTATGACTAATCTCCTTGTCAATACCCTGCTTGACATCCCTCTGTATCCCTCACCGTGGACTTTGCCAGTAATGTTGGGTTATGTTTGCTTGCAAACCTTAGAGATCAAAAACTGTGAACCAGGACAAGGAAGTCTATCTACAGAGTGGTCTTAGCACATAGTTACACAACAAAACAGGACTTGGGTAGCGGCATGATAGTGTCTGTCAATATACTGGAGAGTTTTCTGCATGCGGAATGGAACGGTCAGCTGGAGAAAGCTTCATTTTTAATCCTTTTAAAGTAATTACACAGAGAAACATAGTCAGGCAGTTTTAAAGCCCCGTTAGACTCGTCTATGCAGCATGACGTAGGTGCTGTTTGCTGTACTCTGTGCAGACGGTCATTAAGCACAGTGCACATGACAGCCAAAACATGCCTTTTTGGACATTGGGATGATGGGGAAGCGTTCCCACTGTGAAGTAATGGTGTGTAGAGTCAGGAAGCATAACAGGAGCAACCACAGTGTGTGAACATACACACACACACACACACACACACGTTTATATTTGTATCTTTGTGGGGACTCTCCATTCCTTTGTATGGGAAAAACCCTAATCGCAACAATGAAACCTTAACTCCTACCCAGCCCTAACCTTAACCATAAGTAACCAAACAAAGTACAAGACCTCTGGCGTTTTTAGTTTTTTGATTGCATTCACAGCTTTTTATAAAATTGAGTTTCCCCTTGTGGGGACCGAAAAATGGTCCCAATATGTAAAAAAAAAAAAAAACATCACATTGTGGACATTTGGTCCCCAAAATTTAATATATACATAACCCACACTCACATACACACACGCGCCTCGTATAAACATGTAAGAATGACTGTTCATGCCAGACTTAAGTACAGCATTGTCACACAGCATTGTCTTGCACACCAGAAATGCCCATTATTGGTTTACCCTCCGCCCCAGAAAAAGGGGTTTGCTGTCGCTTTCTCATCATTATGGTTCCCTGCATACCAGGAGGTTGTGGGCAAGTTTATGAACTGGGGAGAGCTCTTTTGTGTATGTAGGTTGGAATTTTTTTAAATACAAATGGCCATAATTTCATTAAAAGTATTCATATTTCCTTCAGGATAGAACATGTATTCCTCCTAACTAAAAGGGCATCCCTTGATTTGACTGGAATGTCGACACCTAGCTGTCTTGGGTCCAGCCCAGAGGAAGTACAACTTGCTGACCATAAAAGCAGGCGCCGCATTCAGCACAACAGCTGGGCTGCTTTGGCCCGTGTGAGAGACAGCTCTTACATAACCCCCACAAAAACACACAGTACCTGTGTCGATATTTTTTCTTTGCAGCGCGGGGGCAGACGCTAGATCAGAGGTTGCAGCTCCAGTCTGACACCTGCTCCAGGCGTCCACGCCGAACGGGGGAAGGAACGTTTAATTAAAGCAGCGATGCTTGGGAAGACACGTCATCAGTGTAATTCTTGCTGACCAGGTGAACCCTCTTTCCAACACAATGTGCCAGGTCCCAGCCTGAGAGGACCTTCTAACCAGACTGAAATGCTGAAATGTCCTTTAACTGCAAGGCCTGAAATGCACATTTGCGGACCTTGGGGGCGGGGGGGTCAATGTTTACAGTGGGATGGAAAAAGGCTGCACCTCCATGCCGTCATGGAGAAGTCCGGAGACTGAGGTGAGTGGATTTACACAGGAGTTATTTTAACACATTATACTCTCTATGAAAACAAAGCACAAGAACAGCTCACAGAATCGGCGACCCACAGAGAAGGTTCTGCCACAGCATGGTGTGTGTGGCACCGCCTCCTCACCACTGCAAAGTCGGCGATTCAAGCCACACCCCGTGTGTGAGGGATTCTGCCTGTTCTCCACAGAGGAGCAGTTTGGTGAATCTCTGAATTGATCGGTGTGAGCTTGCGGGTGCGAGTGTGTGTGTGTGTGTGTGTGTATGCCCTGCACTGGACTGGCATCCCATCCAGAATGTACCTCTGCCTTGTGCCCGATACTGCCTGGCATCGGCTCCAGCCTGCCCTAGTATGCTGTACTGGACGAGCCGCAGGAAAAATGATGGTCAGATCAGATTCTGAAGAACGTGAAAATATAGCATAAGGAAGGATCTTCTTCATTTTGTTTGCAATTCCCATTTTATTCTCAAAATTGTCAGTGAAACAACGAAAACCTTTTAAGAGAAAAAATACAAGAATAACAAATTCAGCAGTATATAAAACCATCAAGGCCAAACTGGGCAGGAGGCCATATGTCTTGTTTAATTAATTTCCAGTCTGAGTGTGTAAAACCCTGACACAGTACTAATTTAAAATAACTGGTAGTGCTTTACATTAACTGCGCCTTCATAATGCATTCGTAGAACATTCATAAGCAGCATATAAGTATACTTTAACGTTCTAATATACCTTAACAACTTTAATATACGGTAATAATAAACATTATATGACTAGTGTTTGTTATGAATATTTATTAAAGCTGTTAAGGTATGTTAGAACATTAAGGTATACATACATGCTTATGAATGTTCTATGAATGCAATATGAAGGTGCAGTTAATGTGAAGAGTTACCAAATAAGTAAATGGGAGAATGTAGAGATGTCACACCAGGGAATACCCCCACATACCTGTAAGAGTACTGAATCATTATAACACAGTACATCCAGCCCCCCCCCAGAGGGACACTAAGCTCTGTTCTGGCTCTTATGGTGTCCTAGTTGGTTTGTCTTTTGTCAGGCCCTAATCGGCTGTGTGTTTGCGCTGTTCACCCCGTCTGCTCCCCACAGTGCTAACAACATGGATTCGATCCACACATCTTACCTTCAGCACCTACTCCATCTCTTGGACTCAGGAAGCACAGGCCTACGTTGTGACACAAAACACCACGAAGGGCATGGCTGCTAGTATAAAACCTCGCAAAAGAACAGCAAAGAGCTAGAATCGTGAGGGTCAGACCATTAATACGTGACAAGACCAAAGACAAGGTGTCTCTTTGGTCAGGCACTTTGCATGTTGGAACGCCTGAGACCATTAAAAATGAGGAGTGACCATGCGATAAATGTTTTAAATCCGGAATGCGACCCCTGCATTACACTTGCCAGAATCAATAGGCAGGTTGTCAGAAAGACCAAGCGTTACCTCAGCATTAGGGAGGAAAAACAACAAAGTTATCAAATCTTTTTATCAAAACGCTTATTGTAGAATCTTAGGACATCTTGATGCTTCAGCCTTGACAGTTTGAAGAACATGATTAAAAAAACAGCTTCCCATGGAACTACCAGTTTCAATGTACTATTGTTGTGAAGTGCATGTTTTTAGAGGCAACAGTAACAAAGTATAAATATGTGCTTAGATAAATACAACCAAATTTAATTATGAAATATAAACAGACCTTCTTTTACAAGCCTCACAGACCACCCCTGTGTGGGGCCCACATTTTTTCTTAGTCTGGATCCATAAAAGACTATTTATTGTCCTTGAGAACCACAGTTTACCAGCAACCTTCCCCCCAGGACTTCTCCATTTACCAGGAATGCTACCTCATAGATTCCAGACAGCAGACATTATGCATTTCAGCACAAAAAGGTCTCTCTCCTATGACAATGACGTGTGTCACACATACCAAAGGGAACATCAACCGTTACCTCAAGATGACTGATCCTCAGTACTGATACAGCTAGGTGTTTTGGGCCACACCATGCTATTAAGGTGACTGCAAAGTCATTAATAAACCCCTTACATGAAAATGAATGAAAATTAAAAAACATTACTCCATTACGGGTTGCACAACCTGGAGTACGTCAAAGAAAATGCTTTCTGGTTTGTGTTGTTCATCACCGATTAGTAAACTGCCATGGGCTCAGTGGTCAACGATAAAAATAATTTATGCTGGTTAGAGTATGTATTTATATTATCCCTTACTATGCTGGCAGCAACGATTCTCATTAGCATGTAGTTGAGTAGCTACATTTACTCTTTGAATGCTCACACACAGTGCTCAGGACACCTAAAATGCAAAATCAACACTAACTACAAGCCAAATGTCTGAGTAATATCTTAAATGCGAGTTTACAGCTATTGCCACATAAATAATAATTTAAGATATAAATGAGTGTTTATTTTGGTTTAAAATATCCCAGTTAATAATCCAGTCCTGCACAAAGAAATACTGTCGTTTTGTTTTTCCCCCATCGTGTCTGTGCTGCTTCATAAGTCTGGCTGAAGGCTTAGGAATAAGCAGAGGTGGTGGACTTGCGTTCAAAAGGAAAGTGGAAGCTTAGGCTCTAAACGAGGCTCTCCTGAGGATTCCTCAGAGTCGGTCGAATGTAAATCAAAGGCCTGGACATGGCAGCAGGACGCCCACGATCAATGAGTACTCATGCAGGACTCAGTACAATACTAATGAAAGGAGGTGGAAGGCCCAGTGCAACCTTAACAACCAGGCTTACGAGTAATGCAAGTCCCATGTCAAAATAAAAGTTCAAAACAGGCGGCAAGTGAAACAGGCAGGCTTGGTCCCTCCTCTCCTTTCATGAAAAATCGAAACTCTACATGGGTGAAATGCCTGCAGGGCTCTTAAAGTTACATCGTCCTGCACATGCACGCGAGAGTTTCCCAGCCCAAAGGCAGTCAAAGCTCCAAGAGAAGAGGAACACACCCGTCAGCATTCCTAGCAGGATCTGAGAGCTACTCTATAAACAAACCTTAGCATGTCCCATGGAACTCCGAACACGTGCTGCAAAGACAGTGTTCATTTGTTGTGAAGCAAATAGTATGATGTTTAAAAATGTGGGCTTGTAAAACTGCAGATTTTAGTACCCTTGAGAATTACTCTAGTTATGTCAATGGCTTCACGTTTTCAACTTTGGATAAAAGCATTAGCTTAGCAACGATATCATAATGTAAACCAAAATGTTATATTCATAACACGTTAAGCCACGGATGTGAACATCAACTTACTGCTTATGATATCCCAAAGATTGCTTCACTAAATGTTCCTGTCACAACAGGCAGGTTATATGGTCTGGAAAAACAGCACCCACTAGCAGAGTTAAACATAGGTGCAAGCTGCCATTCTGTCTGCTGAAGGTTATGACGCAATCCATACGCTACCGAGTAAGGATACAAAACTGTGGACATCTTTAACTAAAGTTGGCTATTTACAATGTAATAATGGCCACTTAAGCTAAATACAATCTACCCCCATCCAGAAATTTAAGGTTAGAATGAACAACCACAGAGAATTCAAAGGCTTAAAAAAAAAAAATGAGCGTCTTGAAAGTGGTTCAGTGGAAATAAAACACAGAAATGGTGATCTGGATAAAGCAGAAAAGTTTAAGAATTGTTGCTATGCGTGTGGGGACTGGGACTCCAATTTTTGAACAGTAAGAAAAGTAACCATAAAAAAAACAAAATAAGTAACCTGAAATACCGGCTGGAAATGGAAAAAACAAGAGCTATTATCCTGCA
Source organism: Boulengeromyrus knoepffleri (assembly GCA_026770805.1). Lineage (NCBI taxonomy): Eukaryota > Metazoa > Chordata > Actinopteri > Osteoglossiformes > Mormyridae > Boulengeromyrus > Boulengeromyrus knoepffleri. The sequence continues at coordinate 4,872,749 of JABJVO010000034.1, forward strand.
AACAAAGCTTCAGCGTGTCACGTTACCAGTTATGTAAACCAAACAATGTTTACTTCGGGGGGAAAAAACAACTCACAGTCACATAAATGTCAATGACAAATATACATGATTAAAAACAAGCCTACAAATGTATAACCGTACGTATAAAAAGACAGGCGGTCGAAAATTACAGGGTCACAGGGAAGAGACACAGTACAAAGGCACACTTTAAACATTTCGGTCCTTATGACTAGATGCTCCTCAACCTCCTCTCCTCATTCCAGAAATACCAGGGTGTCAATTTCAGGCACCTGAAACCTTCAACAAAAATAACTCAGCGCAGGTTAGCAGAGGTTTACATTGTAGCGCATCCAGCCTGGTGGACCAGGCAGCCACGTGAACGGCGGCTCATCCTTCTGGTCCGTGAGTCTTATTCTGACACAGCTGGCTGTCGGCACAGAACCAGGGGATGGAAAACTCAGTCCGTCAGGGGGCCTTTCGACCTCGAGCCCTTACAGGGGGCCGTCGTCACCAGTATAGTCCTTTTGCCAGCGTTTTTTAAAGACGCTTATATAATCATGATCTCAGAGTTTAATATCACCCATATTTACACAATGGGACAAAATAATGGCTGGCCCAAGAAAAAAAAATATATATTTCTTACAACCTTTAGAGGTCAACTTAAAACTTGCACCCAGAAATTATTGTTACGTAGTACATATGCAACCGAGTGTACACATTGTATAATTAAAAATAAAAAAAAAAACCTTTGTCATTAGAAATCTGAGCACAATATTTTAACTCCGATATGTCTGATATATGCCATTTCATACAACGTTCTGTAAAGCAGGTCATTAGCCTCATCATTTACTATAAATATACACAGAGAAAATAAATAAAGCGAGAATGTACTCTCTCATGTTGAAAAGCATAATTAATTGCTGGAATAGCAGTCTAATTAATGTTCAACATGGGTCTAATGCTCCAGTTTTTAAAAAGATGCAAATTGAGCTCGGGAATGATTACCAAACATGCATGGCAAATATACCAGTTGCTAAATGTCTATCCTAAATGCTGATATCTCCTGTATTAAATGTGTTTATGTAGCAATCGTGAATAATATATAGTGGTATTTTATTCTGAAACATCCATCCATCCATTCATCCCCACTTGTTCTATGCAGGGCTGCTGGGATTTGGAGCCTGTCCCAGGACCTAAAGGCACAATGCAGGGAATAACCCAGGACAGGGCGCCAATCCATGTACACATATCATTCACACCCATGGGCAATTTGGCAACTCCAAACAAATTTGCATGTTTTTGGACTGTTTGGGGAACCCGGAGTACCCCGAGGGAACCCCACAATGACACGGGGAGAACATGCGAACTCCACACATGGAACCCTGGCATGGAACCCAAACCCGGGTCCCAGAGGTGCAAGGCGACAGTGCTAACACATACATCATAAAATAAAAATCCTTAAAGCATAAGCCCAGTTTGGCTTCATGGTAATGTCATTAATATAGGAATTTTAAAAACCTCATGAGAGGTGTGGATTAGTCACATGGTGCACAAGACTGGGAAACACCTAGTGTCCAGGTCAGTTAGTTCCCAATATAAACTGGAACTACTTAACATATGCTGACAGGCACATACATAGGATAAAGCAGCCAATCCCACTTTGGTTAAGATACCCGAACTCGGGGGGGGGGGGGCATGCAGCAAGCGTGCAGCGACTACCCAGAATCCTCCAGAAGATAGGCGGTACCGGGAGGAAGAGGAAATTCATTCCTCTAGTCAAAGTGTAGTAATACAAGAACCTGCTGTCAATGTCAGTCCACTGGCCTTTAATTAATCACTGCATCTGCTTTG